>ML777550.1:625957-636463 GCA_009831015.1 Picea engelmannii
TAAATTGCTCATCATCTTAGGATCATAAACAAGAGATAAAAGACAACACTCTAGGAAATTTTTGTTCACATCAGAAAATTATATAAGTGAAAGAACATTCTTACAACATTTACAGACATCATAATATATTACTTGAAGTAATTCGAAGCAAACTCACTATTAGCAAACAACATTTCTCTCCAGCAAAATTTTCCCTGAGGGATTGTCAATATTATTTCAAAAAATAGTTCCCAAAATTTACAATGGTTGAAGAGCCCCATTAAAATGGGTCTCTTCCTTTACTTATATTGTTTTAGATAACTGCCTATAGGGGTTTCTTGAATTCTACAAGAAACAGTTACATGTCTCTTCATCTTCCCCTTTCAACTATTTTGAAAAGTGTTATGATAAGTACAAAATTGAGTATAGGTGACAAAAGACAAAATAGAAGGTGGTTGTGAGTAAATTAGAATTGATTATTATGTCCCCTTCATTTGTCTTTGTCTCTCAAGTAGGCTTCCCATACTTCATGCTATCCTAAAATGGAGAAAACTCTGTGAAATAATAGAAACTCCAGGGCATCCTCGTGAGTAGTTGAATTCTGTGAGAGGGTATTCATGTCTCTCCTCAAGTTGACCATGAAGACTTGGATAATGTTTTGCTTCTTGGTTGGATTCACGAGATGATCCTCCATAAGGTACAGTTTCACCCTAGTCACATCCCTGGCATTTGTTTTCCTATGCTTCAAGTTCAACTCAAGCTATTCAAAACTCTACTCATTGGATTTCCTCTTATTGGGTTCTTCCATTTAGGGTAGGTTTCCTTTGTGTGCTAATATGTGTGTCACCTTGGTAAGTTGAGCGCAAATCATAAGTGAATTATTTAGGTCCTTTTCCACCTTCTCCCTGGATTGCTAGAAGTTATTGAGAGCATCATAGTCAATCTCTCTCTCCCATTTTGATATGCAAGGTAGCTACGATGGGGCATCTGGTTTTTTAATGATCCACCGCTGCATCTCATTGAGACCTTCTCTAATGGCGGTGAATTCCACATTCATAGATTGTGATATGCTATCATGTGCCATAATTTGTGATGATAATTGTTGGAAAACTTGCATATACGCATACATATCTGCCACCATCTCATGAAGCTCTATTATCACTTTCTTGGTGCATAGTATGAACTCTTTAATGCTTTCCTTGTCCTTTTTGTTGTGCCCGAGTTCTTCTTCTAGATCCTTAATCTTGTCATATTTTTCTTGGTTCTCGTGGACCAAGTCCTTAAAGTTCTTCTCTGATGGTAGTGTGAAGGTGATGCTAGATGATGCGATTGAAAGTGGGTCCTTCCTAAAATTATATGTCACAGTGGTTTCGGTAACCACTGATAGAGGAGCATTCCCAGTAACTGGGATCTTCCTGGTCTACTATTGCACTGTCCTGCTGAAATATTTATCGAACCTAAAAGTGTTCATATTTGCAACCTTGTGAGCCTTGGAGAGCATGAATAGTCCTAGTCCGATTTCACCCAATGGAAAGTATACACCCATGAATGGGGCTTCAGTCGATGGCCCCGAAATTTCCATGTCCATGAGGGAAGTGTCGTTGTTTATTGCTTCTTCATCTTGCTTTCTTTTTTCTTCCATTGTTGCCTTTGCCACTTCCTCTTTGACTTCCCTCTTTTCTACGGTTGCTTTTGTTGTTTCTTCGTCATCTAATTCTCCTTTCACTTCAATTGTTGTCTTAGCTATTGTTTCTTCTTATTTTTTATTTCTCTCAGCTTCATCTTCTCGTTTCTTTTTTACTTTATCCTTTTTCTTTTGTTGTTTTGCACCTAACTTGGTTGTCGTCGCTTCTTCGGCCTCTTTCTGTTTCTTTTGCTCATATTCCTCTTCTTTCCTTCTCTTGTTTTCCTTTGCTTCAACAACTTTTGTTTCTTTCCTTTTTCTCTCTTCTTTTGTTGCTACCGATTCAAAGGTTATTGTTGTCATTGTGGTTGTTTTTGTTGTCGCTTCTTCTTTAGCCTTCTTCTGGGATTCCTGGACTCATTGTTCATCTGATATTCTACCCAATGGATTTCCCCTTCTTTTAACTATGACATTGTGGCATGTCCACATGTGGCAGTGGATTTCCTCTTCTTCCCAAATGTCGGTTTTATATTCTCACATGTTGTTGATGCGGTGCTCTTTGACCGTGTCCAGAGGATAATGCCTCTAGAATATTTCATTTCCAAAGTGGAAAGATGTCAATATGTCTACTTCAACCTAGGTTTCCTTGACGTCTTCAAATGAGTATGACCTAACCCATAGCAAGAGAGGAGGAAAGATAGCCTTCTTATCTCTGTGTAGTGTTGCACCAACCCTGTGCACAACAATCTGGTAGGTGATTTCTTGTAACACCAACTTATCTAAAACGAACTTTGGCAGCAAATGTGGACCTTTGGTGGCTCTATATATCCTAAGTTACATGCCATACTATAGGAGGTATCATTCCCCTATCCTCTTGACTATCACATGTTCCTTATCTATCATGCATGGTGCAAGAAAGTTGAATCTAAGTTGAAACAGAGGAACCAAGAATTGGTCGCATATTTTGTGATACTTAGTTCGGTACTTGTGCTTCCACAAAACCTTGCAATAGATGTGGATCGGAGGCTCACTGGGCTTCCAGGACCAACCTATCTGTGGAAATTTGTGGCATATGCAAACCATGTCCAGGAGATACGAAGACATGTGGAAACTTAGGAATTTCCAAGGAATGGTGTTCTTATTTGTTCTGAGAGATTCTTCCAAATGTGATGATAGAATGTTGGCCCAAATGAAGGTTGACCTGACATGTGCAACATAGTAAATAAGGGGTAACCAAGTTATCGGGAATATTTGAGCATCAGGCTCCCCATATAGTCTGCACATCATGGCCATTGCATATCGATATCGTGTTTTAAACAGGTTGGTTATAGTGTAGCTAGGGGGAATAATATGGGGTACCTAGGGAGGTACCCAAAGGGAATAATAGTAGATAAGTATTATTGTGTATAAATGTCACTTTTAATAAATAATTCCTAGCGTGAATGCAATAAATGTGAGAGGACTTACTAGAAGGTTCTGCTTCTAGAAGCTTCTTCCTCTAGAATGTTCTTAGGTGGTTGGTAGCACTATATAAAGGGGTTCAAGCAATGTAATGGGGATGTCAAGAAGTATTGTATTTGTAGTGGTATATCATTAGGAGGTTTCCCCATAGAAGAGGCAAGTGAACATGAGTGGGTCCCTTCTGTAATAGGATATATTCCATGGTGTTTCCCTACCCTAAGGGTTTTCATAATAATAAAGTGTGGGTTTTCTATATTTTTATGTGGATCTTGTGTTGTGATTGTATTTTCATATCTTTGGTACTTAACAGTAGTGGATTCCCCTTCACCCACATATGTAAATGGAAGAAGTTCTCCCCCTCCTCGGGATCCTCTGACTCTTTTTGTTGGATCTTTGTAGTTGCAATGGTAGCATTGGGTTCTACATCAATGATCCACTTTCCCTTATCCTTCTCTGAATCAAAGTCTAAGCCAGAGTCTTATTCTTTTTATTTCAGCTTGGCCAACAATGATTGTTTCTAGGACATTCATCAGTGTTGTGTTAGGGGATTTTGTGGAACTCACTCCACTTTCCAATGTCCTTCTTTGACTTCACGTTACCCTTCTTTTCCTATAGATTGGACTAGTTGTCTTGAGGTTAGCTCTCCTTGCTCTATCCTTTGTTCTATGAGTTAGGGCCACCTTTACCATTATTCTATTGTGGTGTATTTGTAGACCCAACCTCCCACCTATTCCTCTAATTAAACTTATGCTCGATTTTGACAGCATATCGATAAGTGGCTCCCAATGAGGATATTCCCAAGAAATCCATCTATGTTTGGATGTACCTCTATATGCCATTGTGGTACTTCAAAACCAAGTGTTGCTTAGAGTCTCTTATACCCTTCTTTCAACTCAATGTATGGAGCATATTGGTGTACTCTTGCACTATTTGATTTATCTCTTGATGCATAGTTTCCCATCTCATGTATTGGTGATCATAGTTTCCAACAATGTAGAATTCCTCCTTGAGGGAATCAACAAAAGCTTCCAAAGTGGGTCATGTCCTAAATGTCGTAGACCTATCTTTTTTATTCTCTCCTAGTAAGTTTCCCACCAATATTTGATGTGGGGGAGGGATTGAAGGAGCGTGAAGGTGATCTTTTCAATGTCAAAAAAAAATTGAATGGAGTAATAACCCTCTAAAAAATTTAACCATTTCTCTAAACCATATGCATTTATTTGGCCTTAAAATAAAGGAATATCAAATTTAACTTGTACCTTGAAGGGTGTCGTATCTCTAAAATGGTTGTGTTGGATTACTGAGAGGGGGGGTGAATCAGTAATAGAGCAATTTAATCATTTTTAACCATAAAATGCAAGTGTTATATCAATGTAGCATTATCATCCAATAGTTGCAGAGTAAATAAACAACGAACAAATGAGCAATTATACACATACACAGTACACCAGTGTTTTTATGTGGAAACCCAAAGCGGGAGAAAACCATGGAATGTTTTTTCTTATATGTCTTTAAGAATTACATCCATTGGAAGCACCAACTTCCTTTGTTTTCCATCTGCAACTAGAAGGAGGCTCCAACCCCCTAGTTTATCAAGCTACAACCTGAGGGAAGCTCCAACTCCCCAATTCTCTGGCTACAACTAGAAGGAGGCTATAACCCCCTGTGTTATTTGGCTACAACCGGAAGGTGGATACAACCACCTGTCATTTCCCCGTTCAACCGCCCTGAAATATAAGTAGAATGATGGAACCACTTTCACACTATCACTGTGAGATATACTGTTGTATACATGTACCAATCAACCTGCACCAAACAACCTGTACCAATAACTTGAACCATGCATCAACATGTACCTCAACCTCAACAAAAATCCCTCATCAATTTCATCATCCAAATCTGATTTGTAACTATGTAACAGACTTGGTGTATATGTTCACATACCTGCAAACCTTCCTCAACAAGAGACTAGCATTTTCATCAAATTTTACTTTAGTCTCACATGACTAATTTTGGATTAGTCAACAACCCTAACTCGAAATAATCATAACTATGTACCTGTAATGAATAAAGGTATAAAAATAGTACACAATTTTATTCAGTGTCTTGTCTGCAATTTCTCCAAGTTTCACTTCTTGGAACCTCTCAAAAAAGGAGTTATAGAAAAAATGACATACCTTGTTGGATTCTGGCTTATTCTAGAGAGCGAACTTGTAGAGCGTGCCCCGCACAGAATATTTGTTGTATGGATATGAAAATTGTAAAAATAATACTATAGACTATACTCTAACCAATACATTTTGTCTTATTGAATTTGAATCTTGTATGAATAAGTTATGATGTTTTTACCCAAAACACCTTTTTTAGACTAGTTTCAGGACTAGCCACAGACCTTATGTTCCACGGAGTGTAACTGCAAAAATAAAATGACCCAAAAGATGAAAGTTTTATCATAGCTACTTGGATATGTTTCCTCAATGGCCTCCATATTTCGCGTTCTGAATCATTCTATAAAAAAAATTATTGCGAAAATGGTGAGATGACCTATAAATAGCATACCTTAGAAAGCATCATCAAAAGAATTTAGCCTCCCTTGAATTTCGGCCTTCTTTACTTCACCTTCCCTCTAAAATTCACTTTAGATATCCTTTGGTTACCTCGGTCACTTGTAGATATCCAATATGCTCAAGTGTGATTAAAATGAGAGACCCTTTCCTCTTATTTATACTTTTATATAGCTTCCTCAAGGGGTTACCTTCTAACCATCTTAAACCACTTTCCTTATTTTAGGGCTAACCCACTTCTAACCACTTGTCCACTTAGTAACTTCTTCATTAACTTTATTATTTAAATAATTTCTTTTGTATCCACTTTGACTTATACTTTTATGTAGCTTCCTCAAGGGGTTACCTTATAACCATCTTAAACCACTTTCCTTAGTTTAGGGCTAACCCACTTCTAACCACTTGTCCACTTAGTAATTTCTCCATTAACTTTATTATTTAAATAATTTATTTTGTATCCACTTTGACTTATAGTACACTCATCACTTCACTTTATTATTTAAATAATTTTTTCTTTGTAACCACTTTGACTACTTTGACCTTTTGGGGCTTCTAGATGACTCATGAGAGTTCTCCAACTTCACATGGCCAAAACTCTCTAACCGTGAGGAGTTATGTGACGTTCCACATACCACCGGAAATGGCATGACATGTACTATCCATATAGAATAATCTTACCTTCAAATATATTAAAACTCATACCATTATACATCAAACAAACTTGGGTCCATTACCCAAACCTTTGTGCTACCAGAATTCGCTACCGAACTTTCTTCAAGGTTTGACATCAATGAAAAACAACCCAAATAATCAATAGGTTTCTTTTTGAAGGTACCTTGGCCCTCGTTGGTGGTCGTTGAAGGATATGGGAAAAATTATCCATCATATCGTTCATCTGCTATGCAAGGGATTCCTCAAGCAACAACTTAAAAGGATCTCATGCTCTGTTATCTCTCTTTTATTCCACCATGGGAGGCCAATTGGTATGGAAAGTGTAATCTTCCCCAAGTGAAATTAGCTCAATACCCAACTATTTATACCCTAACCTTGTCAAGGATATGCATTGAGAAACATCAAAGAGTAGATTTCTTTGATACCACTTATATGGATTGTATAGAGAACAAAATGAAAGGAAAGAATATGAAAGGAAACACACACCGAGAAATATTGTAGAGAGCATAGTGATATAGTGAAACCTGAATTCTATTAATGAATGAAATACGTAAATATTGTAAAATGCAAATCAATTCAAACTAGTTAGAATGGTGGTAGCTTATCTCTAAATAGAGAAGTGTTGGATACGCTCATTCACAACTAACATTACAAGAGGAAGAAATGGCCTTTTAACATAAATTATTAAACCCTAAGAGGAAAAAACACTAAATATCCAAAACCCTAACTCTAGGATATGAAGCACAAAAGTATTGCAGGCCCCAAGGTGGCTAGTTGATACGTCAACTTATAGGGATTGCAACTTTTACATATAATCTTCATTTGGGGTGCACAATAGCTCATTGGAAAGATATAACAAAGAAGTACCATGTTTGGCAATCTTGGGCAAGCAATGGCCACCCCGAGGCTTTAAATGGCCAAAAAACATCATTTAAGGCCTCAAAATGGCCCCAAAAGCTAGGACCTGAAAAACTATAGATAAAAAAAATGTCAAGATGGAGAACCATGTTGAGTCAATGGAAGAGGTGTGTGGCCATTGATATGCACATATATCACAAGAGGTGATGAAATCCACCATGGTGACTGGTGAAAGTACATATGAGAAAATTATAATTGGAGGACAAAGGGTGCTAAAATCCTAATGGCCTGCATAAATCCACCTCAGGTGCCCTCCCTCCTATGAGACCCAACCAGGTCAAAACCTAGTAGAAAGTTCACAAAGCTACCTCTTCACATATATGTGTAATAGGTTACCCTACCTTCAAGCTAAAATCAAACGGTCAAGGAATCTTCAGTATTAAAAGAACTAGGAGCCTCAATCAAACCTTCAGTCCCAACATTCGCCTTTTCCACTACGAAGAGCACACCTCTTGCTAAATGGGTTTTTACCATATACAATAGAAAGTGTTTTTAATCTCCCTAATTGGTCAACAACTATGTTTCAAATGTGAATGGTTGTGATAAATTATTTGGATTCTTATCCTCGCAACCCTAACTTAACTACAAAATTCTTTTGGCCCCCAGTGAGGATTGAGTTGGTTAGGTTCGATTGTTTATTTTAGGTTAAGCATGGAATCATGAACCAATAATATATTTAGGCAATAAATTATGTGTATGTTATATGTGACCAACTTCAAAAAGATGCTTGAAATATAAACACTTGAAAGTAAAGAAATTTTGAACTGAAAAAACAAGATGACGAAACTAGTTCAAAATTGCACAAATATTTAAGCAAAAGTTACTTGCTCCTTATCAACATGAAACTCCTATTTTGAAATCAGGATTCTTCAATTAAAATCAACAACAAAAATTCTATCTCAACCTAGCAATGGACCAGGATTTAGATGGGCATGCAACTTCAAAATGAAAATCTAGAAGAAAGAAGTTAAGTACGTAAAACAAATAGAGTTTCTTCTTTATAAATAAAGTTTCCTTTCTAAAATGAAATGATTATTGTAATCACAAGAAAATGAGGATTGAAATGTGAAAAATAAATGAAGATCAAACTAAAATATCAAAATAAAGCGCTTCAAGCATAAAGCATGCAATGCAGAACAAGTACTGAGACAAGGAGGAAGCTTTTATGTATCCAATATTTCTATAAGTTTAAAGCAAATTCAAGTGACTAGTGGCAACTCTAAAATATGTCTCTTAAAAGAAAACTATTCTATGGCTTCATTTATTTATCAATCTTGGGGCTCGTCTTGAAATTATGAAACACCAGTGCTATATACACAGAACTAAGAATTTGAAGATTGACCGGTTTCTTATAACATGCCTAATAAAAAAGAAAACTTATCCTATTAAAAAGAAAACTAAGTTATAGAAAGGAAGATTGAAATTAAATATAACTACTCTCATTGTATTTGGTTTGATTGGTGGCTACTCTTTACTTTGGGATACAACTCGTTCACTCATAAGCTTTGTTCTATGAAATACAAATCTACAATCATTTCATTATAAAATCAAAATTTAAAAATAACTCCATTCAAATGCCACATATAACTTTGTAAAACTAACATGGTAGCAATGAAAATAGGCATGTGTGAAGAAGATTTTTATGAACAAAAAGAGGTAGAGTATAAGAAGAGTACTACAGTCAACTTGAAATAAACAAATATGGAAAAAGTTATCTACAACAAACAAACTTGGCTTTGTACCTTTTGAAGCAGGCCCAACTCTAAAAAGTCTCAGCAAACAATACAACTCTTGAATACAACACTCTTTAAAAATAACTCATAGAAAAAAGGGAAATTGTGTGTAATATTCAAACACTGATAGTTTTTACAGAGTATTCATATCATTCTCTCAATTTCGTCTCTATCCAAACATGAGAGCAATGTTATGTATATATAGTTATAGATTGGGATATGTTCTTAATAACTTTAAAACTGAAACATTTATAAAACCATAATTCTATGGAGAAAATAACCATGTAACACCATGTTTTCCACAGTATGTAAATATACATCTAAATTTCACCATGAGTTATGGCTAGTATGTTTAAATGTTTGAACCATGATGATCAGTCAAAATGAAAAAAATGCATTTTGATGATAATAAAAAGAAATTGTTGATAGGTAGAGCACTTACCTAGAAAATGATGCCATGAGAGGGAAATGGTGAGGAAATTTCCTTGCCAATTTTATATTCAATAAAAACCCAGATTGCCCATTTTCCCAGAATTTCAGTTAATGAAGGAAGTTGGTAGTTGAACTACCAGTTGCCCACAATTATGAGAAAGAATGGAGGGGGTTGTACCAAAACCGCCTTTCCTCAGAAGCATGGGCAGAAAATTACCCATTTGGAGACTTTTGAATTGACCCCGAAATTGGGGGGAAATTGACCCACGAGATTAGAGAGGTTGGAGGGCGGTATGAGACCTAAGAAATTGAGAAGAGAATGTGGAGAAAAATGCCTTTCATAGAAAACATAGGGTAGTCAAGTTCTGTGTATTCTGGGTAAGAAATAACGAGTAAGAATCTCTAAATCAAGCTGATAAACGGGGTTGCGAATTTTTGGGTGTTGGTTGTGCAAGATAACTATTGTGACTCCCTGAGTCAAGAGCAATTCCCTTTTCCTAGTGGAATTAGAGATATATCTTGCTAATCTTTGTTGATGAAGGAGAGTAGCCTTCATCTAGTTACCTTTATTATTGAGTAAGAGTTTTTTCCTCATGGCATCATCTTCTGGCTAGGGGGTGGTTGTAGAATGTGGTGAGTACCTGCACAAGAGATCTAGCTAGCAGAAGAACGAAAATAGCTTACAAAAGTGAGAAGATGAGAGAAAAATTGGAGAGAAAGGAATAGAAAATGTATTAACCAAATGAATGAATGATAATTTGCACATTATATACTTTGTATAGATCAACTAATGCAAACTCGAAGAGAATCCAATGCACCATAGTGGTGGTCTAGAGAGATTTGGACTCACACAGAAAATTATCAGAGTTAACTGCCACCTATTCCTAGTTAACTAGTCATGCAGTCTTTAGTTAATTGAGTCACACGTGTGGAAGTGAGAGAATCACATGCAACAGTTGATGCCAAAACTGAGGTTTTCGTGCATGAGTGACTTTCACTAGTCTAACTGAGTGTAACTAAGTGCAACTGGCTCTAAACTGAAGAGAATATTCTCCTATAATGTAGGAGAGGTTCCAAAAAAATAGGAGACCCTCAATAATGACTAATAAACATAGGAAAATAA
>ML777551.1:32188-57623 GCA_009831015.1 Picea engelmannii
CTGAAGCCATCACTGACACAAGAATTCGCCAGCTGAGGAATAGATCCATTTCAGAGTATCTCATTAAATGGAGGAAACTGTCGGCTGAAGATTTCACTTGGCAAGATGAGTCTTTTATATAGAAGCATCCAGAGTTACTCAATTGTTGCGGACAACACTTGTCTCAAGGGAAGGGGCATGTTAAGCCCTAATATTGGCTCATTACCCCTTAATTGGGGCATACTACGTTAGTAATGTTATTTTATTTATGTCGGCTTTATTCCGTTAGTTGTAATTATACCTCCTAATCTCCTATATATACTAAGGATACATTTTCATTTGGAATCATCTTGTACTTGAACATTTATGTAGGGTAAAAGGAGGTTGCCCCCTCGAAGAGGCTTATTATCTGAAATTCTCTCTTTTTCAAGGCATTGAGTACTTATTCTGAGGTTTTTCTATGCTATATTGATATTTGGTTCTTAACATGCCAACTCAAACTGACAGCCTACAGTCCCTCATTCCCCACATGCCTATCCCACCCGAGGAAGTGTGCCCCTTCTCTACTCAACAGTCCTTCGGCTACCCCACTTCCTTTCTGAGCTTCAACAACAAGTTAGATGGGAAGTCTCAGAGCCCTGTAGCTACATTTTAACACCTTCAAGAAATCAATTCCCAACAATTTTCTCACCCAAAGAGAAATTGCTCACGGGCCTTATTATCCCCGATTTCTAGGGATAACTAGGAGATCATGTCTCGAGGCCCATAGGTCCTAGACATGGAGTACCGAGAGCAGGATTGACCTAAGCATGGCCCTGGGGGGCCCATATTTCTTCTACTTCATCAGACCTGTCTTGTCAGCAGCAACAACATCCATCACCTTCAGCTTGGACTTGTATCGGAGAGGACTCTTGCTCCATGACGTAATTGGTCTAGGTATCATGGTATGTGTCATTTTTTTATCATTATGACCTTTAGATATATGCATCAAATTCCTTTTATTTCTGACGACTGCTTGGATCTTACATTAACCCACTTGACCATGGTTGGGGGGATTGACAAGGTATCCTAGCAAGCTTGTACCCATAGGTTTTGGTTTACCACCGGAGGGATTTATGAAGGGCCATCGTCTGATCCCATCATATCATCACTTTTACATCTTATCTCCCACTCATCTACCCCATTCCCCTAGTCCAGGCATTAGGATGATCTGTTTGTGGGGTTACACCTTATCTCATGGGAATAAAGGGATAAAGGCCCAAAAGGTAAAAGCAGCTAGTAAAAGATAAAATCCATAAAAATGAAACCTAGAGATGCCTCACCCAGGGACCCCCGAGAAGGCAATAAAAAGCCTCTTAGCAAGAAATAAGAGGGACCCAAAGAAAAATAACAAAACAAGACCTAGCCAAGAGGATATGGGGTCTCATCACGAGCTAGTCTATTATGTTCATGGGTACCTAGCAGTATGAAATTGCCATTATCTGGTTACCACGCCAAGGCAGTGACCTTTGGTTGCATGGCCAAGGGAAAGGGGGTCTCATCATGTGTCAGCCCTATCATCTCTATGAAAGTATTTGTGGGTAACACTGTCAGCTCTGGTCACCATGCCAAGGCAGTGTCCTCTAGTTAGACCTTGAAATAAAATAAATAAGAAAAATAAATAAAGAAAATAAAGAATAAAGGCAATAAAGGGCTTGGAAAGAATTTCATGCATGATAGGTACAGCTCGCCTTCTACAAAGGCACCCACAGGTAATATCGTAAACCCCTGTCTTTCACTCTACCCATATGTCTGGACATCCCTTGACCACATCACCTCATTTTACATGGCTTGGATGATACCCTCTGGAGACTTTCCTTTTCTTATGGATGCTGGCCCAATAGAGTATTTTGTCTTTTTCTTCAACTTTGTATTGTAGGTCATTGTAATATCTTTGGGCTATTGAATGATATATCAATGGTTTTATGCATGTATTTGATAAAATTATTGATGAAATGTGATTGACATTGCTATGATCCCTGTGACTAATGAGCGCATGGAGGGCAAAGTTTTTGATGTGCAGGACCATGCCTGATGGACAGGTACCAGTTGAACTGGTACACATGGGGAGATGATTATCTCGGACCTCCATGGGGTTGAATAGCCCATAAAATGGTTGTTGGGACCCCATTAGGGGCAGAGACAGTACAATGATTGGTCGAGCCTTTGCACATAAGAAGAAGAAGGACGTTCCACCCAGGACACTTTGGCTAAGCCCAGACCAGGGGGGTTGACCCACTTCAGATGGAACATTTTCCTTTTGATGGCCAGGACATCACCCAGGAGGCCTTCACATCACCTTAAGCGTGTGGAAGTTTGATAGGACGACTGGTACGTGTGGAAGCTTGGAGGAGCCCAGAAAGGGCTAACGTCTGACTTTTGGATGTTGGACTGGCCCCAAAAGGGCCTAACGTCTCCCTCAAAGGGGCTTGACGTCTCACCTTTTGCTCATTTATGTGTTTTACTTAGAAGTTAATGTAAAAACAATATGATTTTGGTTTGTATCCTTGTCGGCTATTTTTACTGACCTAATTTTAATTAAAGGTCATGATACACTATATATTGAGGATGTTTTTCCCTCATTTGAACAATAACAGACAACTCACTCTCTTGTGAGGTCTGATTTTTGYGCCCTACTTGGGTATTTGGTCTTTTAAAGTGAGACACAGTTGTTGATGGAAGGATTTTCTTGSTATRTTTGGCATTTCTCTTGAAGGAAGGTTTACAMCTAGGGTTTGCATATGTTTTTCATCATGATATGTAAGTGTTTCTCTTGCAAAAMTTTTTAATTGAATGGTTGTAGGTTTATATTCTTGCATTTACTTATAAATTTGTTGATTTTAAAACCCTAGGTGACAAGCACACAAGTAGGTCCTTGTTTCATGTCCCCTTAGAGAGAAATTTTCAKCCATTGAAGAAGGAAGAAAGAGCCTAGCCTTTGCTACACTCTTCTCACTTCTTCCCTTAAGCTAGCTTTGATTTTTAAAGGTTAAGAAGGAGGGTGAYGTCCYAGGCCTAGGTTWTCTACACCTAGGGYCRTCCATMTTCTAGGGTTTYAGTGATAGAGCCTTKCCATTGCAACACTCTCCCTCACCTGATCCTCTTGTTTTAGCTCTTCTCAATTGCTAGCCATTTTTCCAAGTTTGACCTAAGGAAGGAGGAAAGAKCATGAGGCCTTGCTTAAGAAACATCGGAGTGAGMCTCTTTCCCCTAGGGTTTTGATTCTAAGGCCSTACCATTGCAGCACTMTAGAAMCCTTCCCTCTTGCCCTTAGCCTTCATCCCTTCAACCTTGCATCCTCTCCTTATTTGACTCCAACCACCCTTAGGCACTGATCTTAGACACACAACATTGAAGTGATAGTGCTCAAACCAACTCTCAAAACTTTAAATTTTGAAACCTTAAATAACTAGCTAACCCTAACTAGGCTGATGTCACACTTGGTTATTCCATATTGATGCAACAACTTTTGATGATAAGCAATTAGATGATTATTGAAAGCATTTATTGAGTAAAGGATTGGTTAGATACATTGTTGGTTGCATCATCTCAATAGTTATTGATGAATTGATATTTTTCCATTTGCTATATTGACAAAATGTTGATCTCATTGATATCTGTTGCTTTAAATTGCTTACATGTTAATGTCAGATAGTTGCATGAAGTACTAACCCACTGAATTATATCCTGCATATATTATTTTCTATTGTCTTGTTTCGGGCAAGTGTTCTCATCTGGGCATACACTTCATTTATTTGATGATTAGCCTGACTTTCTGACCTTGGTGGTAACCTGTGAGGAGGGACTTTAACATTAAACTTTGTATCTTTGCCTCTTCAAAACCCTAGGTTATCGAGGACGTCTCCCCTAGGTTAACCTCACTAAATAGAAAGAACCTCCCCATTGAGGTGACATTGGGTGGGGAAGGTTCCTGTTACGCCAGTTTGACCTCTATCCTTTATCCATTTGACCTAGCTACAAACTGTGTGATAACATGCCTGAAAACTCATCTCTTCAATATCCCATGGGCCTGACAACCCGCTTCTTCAATCCAACTCCCAAGCTAACAAGCTACCTAAATAGATATCATTGTGGGTATAGGTTTAGGTACAGTGACATGAAGGTATGAAGGATAGCTCAATGGGTGTGTGAACGCTCATGGATGATTGACTGGACAACTAAATGATGGAAGAGACGCCTGGAAATGAGCTAAGTCCCAACAATATGTATGCATGTTCCCAACTTGACACTTGTCATGTTGGGAGCTACTTTGGCCCACTTGTCCCCAACTTTGGGACTTAGGATAAAATAACTATCCATACTTTATACTTTAAGAAATATTAATATGATATTCCTTTTTGGCTTAAGCTCCCTAGCTTAGCCCCCTTTCCTTAAATTTTAGCCACCCCTTTCCCTACCTAGTGAAGTTTAGTCCCCCATACTCTTTATCGTGGTCAATCTATGCGCAACGATGTATTTTATATTAATTATGAGACATATACAAAAATAGGCGCATTGGCATTTAACATATAGGCTCTCTGGCCTAATCAAAACATAAGCATCCTAGCTTATAATAACTGGCTCACCAACCTATAAAACACGACATATACACAAAGGCTCCATGGCCTCAAAATCGCATGCACTTATGTTTCTGTGTGCGGTATCCTGGAATGTGCACACTTCATCATTTTACTGCACAGTACATGCGTGTGCTATACCATGAAAGGTGCATACAAAAATGATGTCAAAACAACTCACCAACTTACGTGCATTTGTATTTACATTTACAATTGGGCTCGGCCTAGGGATATTACATGATAGGATTACCTCCCAAGAGGGAGATATGACATTAAATACAATTGTAGCATGATTCTCATTTTCCTAACATTGGGATGTACAAGTCATCAGTACTCGAGAATACATATATCAAGAAGAAGGTTCAAGAATTGCTCGATAAGGGATTCATTAGACCAAGTACTTATCCATGTCGGTTGCCTATTGTGATGGTGCCAAATAAAGATGGTACATGGAGAATGTGCGTCGATTTTTTAGCATTAAAAAAATCATGGTGAAGAATCATTATTCTCTTCCTCGTATTAGTAACTTATTAGATCAATTAAAGGATGTATTCTATTTTACTAAGTTAGACATAAGAAGAAGATATCATCAGTTAAGAATTGTTGAAGATGATGTTTGGAAAACCGCTTTTAAAATAAAAGAAGGATTGTTTGAATGGTTAGTAATTCCTTTTGGGTTATGTAATGCACTTGTGACTTTCATGTGGGTGATGAATGATGTGTTTTGACCATTCATTGATGATTTTTCTACATTATACTTAGATTCCATTCTTATTTTCGGTAAGACTTAGGATGATCATGTCAAGCATGTTAAACAAGTACCAAATTTCATGAAAGAGAAGAAATTGTATTTGAAGATGTCGAAATGTGAATTTGGTAAGATATATTTTGTTCAATTGGGTTATATTGTAGGGGGTGGTAACTTGAATATATCTCCATCTAAAGTTGAAGTTATTGTAAATTGGCCCAAGCCCAATTCTGCAATGGAAGTGAGAAGCTTCCTAGGAGAAGTTCAATATTGAAATTTTTTTATTACTAACTTATCATATATTTCATCTCCTTTACATGCTTTGAAAAGTGTTAAACATGTTTTTCAGTGTAGAGGAAAGCAAAGAATCAATACCTCAATAAATTAATATATGTAAGACTCCCCTTTTACAACACTATACTAGTTAGAAATCGAAAGTTGATTGTAGACAAAGACAAGAATAAATACCTCAATGAATTAATCTATGGAAGAATCCCTTTTTATAGCACTATACTAGTTAGAAATGGAAATTTCATTGTAGAAAAATACAAGAATCAATACCTCAATAAATTAAACCATGGAATAAAATGGTTTGGATTCAACTTTAAAAATTCAACATTGAAGTATAATGTTTTTAAATCATTTTTAGAATAAAAAATTTATTGTTCAAAAATCAAATAAGTTGCACTATAAAAAAAGACAAGTATAATCAAATAAATATTTTATTATATCTTCAAACTTGGTACAATATTAAATACAAAAGTATTGATGAATTTATACATCATCATAAAGAAAACTTCCTTTGCCACTATCTAAACATGGAATTGTTTCTAGGGATTTTTCGGTTGCTCAAATAGGATGTTTATCTAAGGAAAATAGGGTGGAGGATTTAAATCAATGGCGTAAAACTCTTGATATAAAATCATAACAGAAGAAATATCATATTCTAAACTATGTAACATAGTTTCTATTCATTAGGAAATAGGGATTCATAGGAAAAAAAATCATTGATAAACCTTAGATCAAATGATAAATTAGATTTGTGATACTCAATTGAATTTTTTTATTTTAGAAAGGTGAAATCCTCGGGGTCTAGGAAAATATTCTATTGAGTGATAATTAATAGGAATCTATCTCTCAAGAATTCCTTCTTTTTTATGCCTACCTTTGTCAAACAAGGAATCATAAAAACAAAACTCTTCACCTAAATCAAACTTAAACTTTTGTTTAGATGGAATATATGATAGAAAGAGTGGAATAGATAAGGATAATTCGATTGAGTTAGGATTTTAGAATTCGGTTTTGACTATGTTAAATAATTCCCTCCATCCAAGGATAGATTGAATAAGAAGGAACATAAAACAAGTGGATTCCTTGTCATAAAGTGTGATAGGGAAAATGTAAGTAGCACTAAGACTGTATAGTAATCCTATGAAAATGTTGTAAATTCCATGCAAGACCTTTGAACATTAGGTAACCCTCATTAGTAACATGGGAAAGAAACTCATAATTAGGCTCCCAGGAACATCACAAGAAATTATTGTAGACCGAAAATGATTAATCATTATGATGAAATCAAAGACTTAAGAAGAATAGATGTAAGCACACCATTTTAAAAATGAAATAAGAAAAATAATGACTTCATCCATAGTACAGTCCCTAATTAAGGATGTCCAAAATTATTTCCAAGAATCAACATGTAAAGCGCTCTTGAGAGGCTAAATGAGAGAAAAGTAGGATTCATACCTAGGTATTTAAAGTCCCTAGATTTATTTGAGAAATGTAGAGTTCCTTAAGAAAAAAATTATTTTCCTTCACTCGAGGGAAAACATTTCATCTAAATTTTGGGTTACATTTAATGTTTGAGAAAATGATTTAAACAAACTAAACACAAAAATGTCTTAAACCACTCTTTCAATGTTTGATTGAAGGTTTTGTTTAAGTTCCAATAAAATTTATATATTAGTATTTTATTTTAATTGTTAATATTTTCCATTTCTCTTATAATGCCAACAAAAAAATAATTAAAAAATAAATGAACTGAACTAATTTACTATTTAGAATTTATTCGTAATATAAAATATGTTAATAAATAGACAAGGAAACATGAGATGATGGAAAATACTTCTTCCAAATTCAACATTATATTAATCAAATGACATCGACATATAATACATGGATACAATCACTTTATAAATTGAATAGTGACAACACATTGAAAACTCATAAAGAGGTGATTTAAGACTTTGTGATTGTCTAGGGACTTGTAGGATAACAATTCCCCACTCAATCATTAGTCTGCATAATTATACCAATAAGATGCCATAAACTAGTTCTTAAAATAATATTGTCTCCAATATCTTATTCAAAACACTTAAACTAATCTTCAATAAATATTTTCCTGAAAAACCACCAAATCTAGATGTTGAATGGTTTATTTGAAATGAGCTTTGAAAGAGAGTAGAAATTCTACAAGTGAACAACTGTCATGTTTGAACATTTTTTCATTACTTGAAAATTTTACCATTTGATAAATTATTTATTTCTAAAAATTTGGTGTCTTTTTCTAATTAATGAACACATATGATCACCGAAGCACTCTCTAAATTTAGACACAATTATGTGTTGAACATCATCCAATGAATAGTTGAAGAGAAATGATAGGATTTTATGTTAAATATCTCCAAGATATGTTACTTGAAGATTTTTAGATTGTAGATAGTCTATTGAGGAAATCAGTTGCCATGCTAGAATTCCCAAATTATAATTGAATTTTGAATGATAGGACTTCAAAACTTGAATCCTAACTATCATAATTGATATTCTCCCTTGTCATGTGCTAGGAGAGAAGATTTCAAAGGAATTGAAGCATGTGATTTTGGATTTCAATAACTCTTTCATCGTTGTATCTAATATTTTTGGTCGAACAATAACTATTTTCAATAGATAACATGTATCTATTGGTTTAGGTTGACCACTAACCATTTCAACTGATCAATGCACTCCCCTCCCCTCCTTGAGGTGTAATAGAGTATATTGTTGTTTCATCGATGTACTTCCCACCATGATGTGTAAGAGTGTACATATATGGATTCATGTTCCAATTTTTTAAAATGGGCCCCAGTCATGTCAAAAATCATCATTTGGAAATTGATTGAAAAGCAAATTCTTTTTTAATTTCACCATTCAAATGTGTCTTTACCTATATTTTAACTAGATGGTAATACTTATGCAAAATCATGACTTGTAGATTCTAGTGCCAAGAAATCATCCAACCATAATGAAATATTTCATTTCTAACATTATTCTTCCTCTGACATTTATCTAAAAGATGATTTTCCTTCCCATAATCAAGAAAGGATGGAGGTCAAAAAATTGATTATCAATGACAATATTGGCACTTAGCATTCTGATGTTGAACTAAAGTTGAAGTAGAATCTCCTTGTACGAATATTTCACTATAAAAGTGGATTGGTATAGAATAGTTTATAATATGAAAGGTAATTTCCTTATCATATCCATGTCATATTATATGTTTTTTGTCATATAGTTCTTCCAAATGTGTGATTATACTCTTGAAATCATCATTCTTTACTTGGTGTTCTTCCATGTTTTGAAACTTTAAAATAAAATTCAAGTTTACTTGCATTGACAATACTTATGGTATACACCTTGCTTCTTATTGTGACTCATTTTTTAAATATGTCTTCATTAATTCACTATTTACAAATGATTCATTCTCATGGCCAGTTAAGAAATCATCAATGATATCATTTGATGATTGATTTATCAGTGGAATTGGTACAAGCACTCATATTTGATATCATTTGATGATTGATTTATCAGTGGAATTGGTACAAGCACTCATATTTAGTTTTGAAAGAGAAATAAGCACAAAAATTCAAATGTGCATGCCCTCATTATGTAGATAAGAAACACATTTAAAATATTTGTAAATTCGAAAGAAATTCAATGAAACTTGCATTAAGTGGAAAATTGTAAATACATCAAGAATTTTTGTTTTGGTCGATTTAATCATTGAAGCGTAATGGTGATTCATTAAATTAGATAAGAATCCATGTTGTCAAAAATACCTACTTGAAATAGAATAAGTAGGTCATTTTAATCATAATCAAATCATTGTAAATGAAAATTTTAGGTGCATGATTAGTAGTATCCAACACACTAATATTGTTAGAAATAAGAAAGTGAGTGTGAAAGAAAAATAAGTACAAGAAAGAAAGTACAAGACAACATGACGTAAGCACAAAAGCACATGATTCTAGAAACTATGCCAATTACAAAGCCATAATGGGTGGAGGAGGAAGGCATTTGCAAAATGCTAACCAAGAAATTAAAGAACTATAGGATTCCTTACACAAATTGGGTGGGGTTGTTGATGTTCATAAACAATTGGATATGAAAGATAATTGATTGAATCAATTAAAATAAAATTAATTGAAATGGATGAAAAATGATAACAATTCAAATTGAGAACATGGTTTGTGAAAGTTGTGACATAAATGATTTAATGCAAATGTTTTATGTTATTCATGAAAAAGGTGATCTAATTCTTGATACAGATGCAACACAAGATATGGTTGATGATTCCTTAAACTAGTTATGAGATGGAATCATTCATCAATAGTGAATTGAGGAAGACAAGTTTTGAAAATGAGTCACAAGAAGAGGATGTCAAAGCATATAATGATACCAAAAGGGGTATCAGTGAATGCCAACTTGGATTTACTATTGAAGTTACAAAAGAAAACATTGATCTTTCCAAACTCATTTCCAAACTTTTGAAAGAATTGCAATTCAAAAAACAATTGATATGACACAGATTATGAAAAATATAACATCTTTCGTATTCTCGATTACTCCAAACTAGTTGAGTTTATGAGTGCTAAATTTCTTGCCAAATATTTCAGGGGGCGGGATTCACATGTTGAGAAATAAATTCAATAAATTGATGAAATTCTTGATGAAATCCAACACTATCATTGACTTTTCAATATGGATACATAGTGTTTTGATCTCCATCCTTATCTTCATTGTGGGAAGAAAAATCATATTTCATATAAATGTCAAAAGAAGAAAAACGATAAAAAGAAAACAATTCATTATGGTTGGATAAGTTCTTGGAAATGGAATTTAAAAGCCAATAGTTTGAATAATCCTTTTTGTATAGTTTAGACACAAGTAAAGACATACTTTCATGGAAAAATCACAAAAATGGTTTTCAATCAATTGTTACAAATGATTATTTTGGGCATGACTAGGGCCCATTCTAAAAATTGGAAATCGACTCCATGAATAAAAAAAATGGTATGATTTCACTTCAATGGGGGGTACATCAATGAAAAAATAATGTACTCTCTTTCACCTCAAATAGGGAGTACATTGATCAATTGAAATTGGTTATTGGCCAACCAAAACCACAAAATACATTGTATCAATTAAAACTAGTTCGTGGTTAGTTGAGACCACCTGATATAGTGATCAAAGAGATATTCAAGAATCCAAAAGCTCAAACTTGGATTCCTTTAACAATATTCTCTCCTTATCTCATCGGGGGGGGATTCAAGTGATGATAGTTAGGATTCAAGTTTTGAAGTCCTATCAATCAAATTTAATTAGAATTTGAGAATTCCAACATGGAAATTGGTGTCCTCAATAAAACATATATAATCCAATCAACTTTAATCAATCTCATCAAATAAAAATATTTTAGAAAGATTTAGCATGGAATCCTCTCATTGATATTAAACTATTCATTATGATGTTCACTAATCATTAGGATTACTTTGGAGATCTTATTTATTCACTAATAGCATAATGGTGATCCTATTTTTTCACAAATTACTAGAAAATTCCAACTTATTTTAGCTTAGGAAATGACCAATTTTCAAGTAATGAGGAAATTTTTAGACATGGACATTATTCACATCTATAATTTTTTCTTTCATTCAAAGTTCACTCCAAATGAACCATTCAAATTCTAGATTTGGTAGTTTCTTAGAAACATCTTCATGAAAGTTATTAACACTGAGAGTCACACTTAGATTGTTGTAAGTGCAAGCCCAATACCCATCAAAATGTGGAGGATAAATATTTATAAAAGGTGGCAAATGGATGGAAAAATCAGTAAAGGATGTCAATCATAGATAATTCCATAAAATATACACCAGCAAATAAGGCCTTGAATAACATCAGATCAGGTTTTAAGAGATAAAGTAAGTAGGTTGAAGAATTGACAAGAAATGTGTAATATGCATATCATCTACATTAGGTAAAACTGACACACATATGAAGAAAAATATTTGAAATAAGAACCTCTTAAAATCAAAGAGAAAGACTCTAATATATTTGTAAACAATATCACATTAGATCCTTTATTGCAACAAAGATACAATCAACCAGATGAATCATTCAACATGTTGTAATCAAAGTAAGATAGAAAAAAGATGATAAAGAAGAAAGATTTATTTCCATTATCCAAAGTGTCTTAGATCTGGTCCATACATTAGGAGATACTCTCTGTTACATAGGCAATATCAAAAAATAAGAGTTCCCTCTATTACCTCATTTGAACCCCTCCTTGGTCTTAAAATGCTTTTTTATAGCCTAAACTATCATTGACAACTTTACAATTTGCATTACAACTTCCTCATAGGATCCCTGTGCCTAAGGAAAGTGTGGCAACAGGTTTACAATAGAAAAGGAACAAAATTCTACTTTCCAGGATGATGTTCGCAACATTTGCAACATATTTTTAATGGTTGATGATGTGTTCATAAGAGTGCATTTTATTTAATCAAGTGCCCTCCCAGATCAGAGCTGACCTTCATAAATATGGTATGCATCAATATTTACATCTGGCAACTTTATTTCTCCCCAAAATCTCCAAAAAAATTAGTTCGCAGCATTGCACTACGAACTTTCCTGAAATAGCCAGTTTGCAACGTCAAGCGCTGCAAAATTTCCTGTAGTGGACCATTTCATTTTACCAAAGTATTTAACATCCCAAAACTATATCAGGTTCCCAAAATGTCGTAAGAACTTCATTATCTTAATACATGACTAGAGGAAAACAACAAAACTGCTAATCATGGTTTTAAAAACATAGCCATCACCAAAAAATGTCATAAAATGCATGAAATAGGAACTTTGAACAAAATTGATTTGGGTTATAAACGCTCAATGTCTTCATCTTTTAATTCTGGAGCTTCTCCTGGTAGAAACCTTGGAGATCATTTCTAGGTTTCTTTTGGCCAATTCTTCTTTGAAAGGTTGTAGCTCTGCCTTCAATTTTTTTATTTGAGATTGATGGGATATGTTCTATCTATAGAGATTCTTGAGTTGTCTGTGAAGAGTCAGGAATGTTTTAGCCAAGAACCTTGCCTTTTCAATGGTCTCATGATATATTCTCAATACCCCTTTAAGATTCTTCCTATAATCCAAGTCTTCCTTCTTCAACTTATCAACTTCAGCTCTTGCTTCCTTGAGTTGGCTCTTGAGCCTCTTGAAAGTGGAATTTCTTTCATGTTGAGGAGCGGTGATGTCAATAACTTCAATGGGATGCACAAAATATTTAGATTTACCTTTTCTCTAGGATGAATTATTTGTTGTATCATCCTTCACCAGAACATGTTTCTTGGTTGTTTCTCTAGTAAAAGGCTTCCTAGGATTTACCTTGTCTACAGCAATGGGTGAGGAAAAAACAAGCTTTCTTCCTCTCAAGCATGTGGGTTTTCTTGAAGGAACCTCCATAGGAATAAGATCTGCCATGGGTGAAGCTTGTCTATATGAAGGTTGTGAGGAACCTCCTACTTCTTCTTAATTTGTAGCTCTGACAACCTTATCACTTATTGTCACTTTTTCCTCTTGTTAGCTTCTGAATTCACAGTCCTCTCAACAGGAGTAAGACTTTACATATTGGATTGGGGATTGGGGGAAACGTATAATTGAAATTGTGATGACGTTAGTAAGGTTTCCCAATCCATGTTAGTCTTCTTTAATTCTTCCATTACTAACATTTTAATAAGGCCAGAGTGAAATACAATGGTGTCTACTTGCTTTGACTTGGCTTGAACCATGTCATACATCTTACCAATGCTTCTAAAAAGATAAAATGGAAGGTTCATGGCTTCTTTTCCTATGAAGTGTAACAACATCCTAATGTGGTATTGGTACACCATGTTAAACCTCCACTCACATGTGAAATATCTCTGGATAACCCTCAACATTTTATCAAACAATTCAAGAATGTGGCTTCTAGGTGCCCCTTTGGAAAAGTTGTCCTCATGATACTCTGGCTTAAGGAATTCCTTGGAGAAGGCAGTATTTAATGACATAACTTTGAACCAATTTTCTCCAATTTTGTGTATCTCTGTTGCAACAAAGATGGAATGATCTAAAACATCAAATTCTAACATCCCCACCTTGGTTTTAGTTCCATTAAAGTTGAGTGAAAACTCTATGGCCACATTTAGATGCCCCCTATTCTTTTTTTCCAGAAATTAATGCAACCTACCCTCTTAAAGACTTCCCTGAACAAAGGTTCAAAGTTAAGGAGTTGGATGTCATAAGGCTCTGTCCTTAAAATCTCCCCTCCCTTGTGAGTATTCTTGTGTTGTTGACTATCCATAACTATTGTTGGAAAAATGCTTTTCTATAAATTGTTTATGACAACTAGGTGTGTGAAAATAGAGAATACAAGAAATTAGGGTTTTAATGACAAAACAGTTTTCAAAAGGCTGACCTTGTCGAAATATTTATACACATTACTCTATACACATTGAGGTATGAGAAAGGAAATTTTTAAACAGGAGGGATAAGGAATATCAACTTAGAGTTATAATAAGAGGGAGACAAATGAGAATTCTCTTCTAAAACAGGGCTTTCATCAGCATAAATATCAATTAGTAGCATTAATAATGTGTGCAACTTTAATCCCAGTTCAACAAATGATAAACCATACATATCAGGTTTGATAGGGGTAAAATTCACTCATTTAAGGATGAACATCAAAAGGATGCAAAATATGAGGGTTTCGACAGTTCTAGAACATAGGGTTCACAACGTCCTATTCACAATGCCTGGTTCGCAGCGCAAGAGAAACCAGTTCGCAACGCTGGGGGAAATTCAGTGGGACAGGTAAATTCTTAGCAGAGGGAAAGATGCATGAGGTCAAGGTAACATTATATACTGGTGGAAAGGATTCAAAACACCATGGAGGTGGGCTTGAAGGCTAGCAGAAAAAGAGTTTGCACAATTCGTAGTGTCGACAGATAAACCAACATAAAACCTTCTCTCAACCTTTAAACAACATGGAGACCCTCAAGGAGTACCTAGTAAACATGGGCTTGATGTTGATGTCTATGAATTTGAACTAATATGTTTGCAAGTTATCCAACATCCAATGATCCTCTTCATCCAGTCTGCTGCACCAATTCACAGTGCCAGTTCATAGCACCAAATTCAAACTCAAATTCCACACTTTGAGGAGACTGTTAGAAGATCTGTGACATAATCCCTGAAACGTTGGCTAAATGAGAGCGCTAAAAACAATAAAATCTCCTTTGACATGATTCTTAAATGAAATGATGACAATTTAATGCACGAGGTACTTATGAGTATGCTACAAACTCTCCTGGTGAGTTCGAAGCACATACACCCGACTTTGACTTGACATTTAAATGGTTGGATGGTGACAAAGGGAAACTTGTGTACAACTTGGAGGTATGACATGTAAATGTAATGATGTAAGGATCAAAGGTGTGACTCATAAGGACTTATTTACCTTGTCATGATGTCTAATTAGATGACCTCAAAACTCTAAACCAAGGTTGGACCAAACTTTATCTTATTCAAATCAAAATTTAAGTTATGACCATAACAAGAAGAGCTAAAAAACTATGAATTATGTAACCCTATGACTCAAAAAACAAAACCAAAGTGAGTTTTTGACCCCTACAATTATATTTGTTAACAAAAGCTTAGTTCATAAGTTTCATATTGAAGATTGAGATGATACCAATTTATGCACTAGTTCTTGTTAACTTACTAGTATAATTATTTGGACTTATGATTAAGGGGGGGATCCTTATCCTATGTGTCTCTAGACAATGATCCAAAATGGATCCAAACAAGAAAATAGTTGTAAGAATCAATACTTACATGTGTAAGTAAGAAATTAATAAAGGTTTTATAACCTATTAAGGATAATGAAAATGTAAATTTAAATGGGATAAAAGAGAAATAAATGAAAAAAGAAAAATAATAATAGGATAGGAAATATTGAGGAATGGGAAATGAAAGGTCAGGTCTATTGGCCTTCCTATTCCCCCAAATCTCCTTATTTCTTATCTTACTTTCACTCTCAAAGTTTTTTTTGTCCAAGGAGAGTATTCATAGAGTGATAAGAACTACATTGTAACTAGAGATTGTTAAAATGAAAGATGAAAAACCACTTGAAACTAGTTTTTTCCATTTATTTTTCTAGGGTAAATATGGTGTCTATTGTTCCTTGAATGTTTGATATTTCCCTATGTGTGTTAATGTAATCTCTTCTCTGTATTTCATGGAATAGGGGTGCTCCTCCTTTCAGCACCCTTATTTGTAACCTAGTCCATTGCATTCCTCTCTTCACTCTGATCGCAGTGGTACACTTCACTGTCAATCCTTTTTTTCTCGTGGTCCCACCCCTTTCCGAGACACCCTTATTTGACAACTATCCCATTGGAATATTCTCCTTGTCTTGATCAACTTGGTACATCTCACTTTTTGTGGCCTCGATTTACATCTTGACATCTCACCCACTACCTAAGTTGCTACCATGCCAACCACTAAAGCTCAGTCCCAAGAATACTGGGAGACTAGGCTATCCATCTTAGAAATGAAAATGGAATCCATCACCACTACCATATGAGCCAAATTCAAAGAGTCCCTCCAAGTAGAATTCCATGTATCCATGCATGAATACATGTAGAAATTCACAAAAGGTAAGCAGGTAGAGCCCAATGCATAGGACCCTACACATTCCCACTATGAGCATACTCATTTGTCCACACTCTTAGAATAAGGTGCCCAAAGTTGACATGCATAAATTTGATGGATCCAACCCAGAACGATGGCTCTCTCAAATGGAACAATACTTCTCCCTCCATAATATTTGGGATGATGAGACCAAACTCCATGTAGGAATGATGGAAGTGGTGGTAGTGGCATAAGAAATATTATCCAAAAATACCCACTTGGAACATGTTCACTGAAGTAATTTGTGCCCTTTTTTGATAGGGAATCACATTTTTTGGGTAGGCTCACCAACCTATGCCAAACTGGATCAGTCATATATTTCATCAAGACATTTGAATAGTTGGATATCAAGATTGAGGGCTTATATGATTCATTTTATGTTAATTTTTTTATCAGTGGCTTAAAGGAATCCATTCGAGCTCATGTGAACATGCATCATCCTATTACTTAGTTGTAGGCATGTCAATTAGCAATGGAATCCGAGACCATCCTTCAGGCCCCACCTGTTAGCACAAGAATTTTTGATAAACTGATGTATTTTCCTTAGGAAATAATCCTTAGGTGAAAAAATGAAGGAAAGGGGTCTTAGCGCGACCCACATTATGTTTTTATCCAAAGTTTATTGGTAACTTGATAGTTTTGGTGCATTTTGGCTAAGGAGCACATAGATCTCAACGGCTGAGCGAGGCGCACTCAGATATACGGTTAGCAGTAGATATCGAACCCCCCCTAACCTTTCTACCTTTAATGGGGGGGGTCTGAGTTGGTGTTTTTTTGGTGCGGGACCCTCGCAACATGTCACCTTTGCTTACTGCCTACCCGCCCCTTCGAGCTAACCGCTAGACCACCTTATAATACCCCTCGTGCTCTAGCTGACATCTATCCTCCACTCACACTAGCGCACGCCCTTTTCCTTTTCCTCTTTTATTTTCTCTCCCTTTCACCTCCTGACACTTGTTCCACTTACACTCCCTTTCACCTCCACTATTATCGTCGTTTACCCCCTGACCAATCACACCACTCTACCACCGCATCCTTTTCCCCTTGCCACATCACCTTCATGCCATTACACCTCATCTCCCCAACACTTTCACTCACTCATTACCAATCACGATAAAACACATCCTTCCACATGGCCATCGTTCGTCCACTATACCATGCGATTTTACACCAAACACCTCACCAACCCACCATTATCTTCATCCACGTCCACCTACCAGTTTTTCTTGCAAGCCCATACTGCTCTAAGCTCGCATTTGATAGAGAACTACATGGGCAGTTTGACAGAATACTGCATGCACAGTCTAACACAGAAGACATGGATGAAAATCCTTGAATGTAGTGGCCCGATCACGTCTCTAGTGGTTGAAACTTCATCTCACCCCATAAATGGAGATCTGGAAAGGAATGGTCGTGGAAGCAGAATGTCATCCAGTAGCACCCCTGCAAGCATATTTTCCTACCAATCCACGTCAATTTGAGCTTGTGTCTGATGGAGGGATGCACGTTCAGTTTGGCAGAAGAACTCATCAACGCAAATCTTTGATTGTAGTGGCCAGGTCATACTCTTGGTAGTGGCGAATTGTTCTGAGTTAAATAGTTAGTTTTTATATTTTGTTACGTTGTCAATTGGTTGAGCAGAGCTCCCTATTTTGTAATGTTTTTATGCCAGAACTGTTCTCTGGTTATGTATCAAATTTGAGACTTTCATATTAATAGAAGTCACCTCTTTTCATCTCTCTGTAAAAAATGTGCTAAAACACTCGGGCATGGAGGATCCAGTCGATTTGTTGTATCTAAATTGTGATGTAGGTTTTATCATTTTGTTGTTGTTACTGTGTTGTTTGGACATATTTCAGTGTCTGAAACTTGAGCTTAAGAGTGATATTGAGTCTGAGTTTTTCTTCTCCAAGCTGCTTAAAAGCCTGATTCCCAAAGCAATATTGTTCACCTTTCTTACTAAGTCTTCCCTCTGCTCACACTTAAACTTAATTCACTAACTGAAGATAATGTGTCCCTCACTTCTCTGTGCATTTATTGTCCAGTTCTATGTTAAACATAATTCAAATATTGAGTTCTTTCCATTGACCTCCACTCATATAAATCAAACATCCATGAAAAAATTTGATGGGTACTGGGCTTATCCTCCCACAATATGAGGGTGGATCTCAGTGCTAACATTATTAGCATCATTTATGGGGAACAAATTCAAGACATTTCCCTAGGATTGAATGAAAAAGAAGTTTTGATTCTGAAGGTGCATCAGATATCAGTACCATTGAAGATTGTGACTTTCACCTGGTGACTCCACTATTTTGACTCCACTATTTCATTTGTGGCTCCAAAAGGCAGACACGCAAGGTCCACTCCACAGCTGCCTCTAGAAACGCCTGAAGCTGGCCTAGAGAAAATTATCAGAAAAGGAAAGACCCCTCGAGAAGGAACTTCAGTTGCTGAGCCAGGTGATTCTGATTGATAATCTCCCTGGGAAGAACGATATTTCAGAGATCCAGTTTTAGATGTTGAAATAATGTTGGACACATTATTCTGATGGCTCATCTTTCACCATGGTGACTCCACTATTTTGAAATGGAAAAGATTTTAGCTCAGAGGTATGCCTTTTGTGATTTTTGGAAAATAGTTGGTTTCCCTAATCCACTTCCTGATAGAGATGAATGGGAAGGAAGTCTTCCTAAATTTCGAGGAAAAGAGTGGGAAGTACCAGCTGAGCATTTGCTAGAATTTCATGAATTTATTCATCGACTTCATATCGTGCATGAAGATGTTTAGATTGATCTTTTCAAGCATTCATTACAAGGGATTTCTCTTATTGGTCTCGATCTCTTCCCATTGCAAGCATCGTCTCTTTAGCAGGTTTTCATGCATCTTTCAATTCGTTTTGTAAAGATTTTTTCTCAACTGAGTATCTTTATGAAAATTGTTGTGATGAATTTTCTTTGCTTTATAAAGATTTTGCCTCTCACAAAGACCTGATTTGTGATGAATTGCTTATTGTGAAAGAAATCATTTTCCATGAAGAGCATGAGGTGTTGAATGATATTCATTGTGATATAAATAACATAGAAATGTCTGGCATCATATCAAATGTATCTATTGTTTTAAGCATTCATGAAGATCAACATGTCTCTTCTAAATATTCCAATGTCGAATAGTGGGTATATTATGCAGTAGATATTTCTCCTGATTGCGAGGCTAAGATAGATGATAAGCTAGTGACCCAAGATAGGGAAGATTCCTCTATATTTTTTCCTAGATTTTCAGAATTGAAGGCATATTTTGCTTGTTTCTCTTATGAAGGAAATGCAGAGGATATTTCGGTCCTTGAAGCAGATGTTTTTAGCAGCCCTGCTTATGATGGAGAAGTGATTTCAAGTAATGACCAAGGACAACCAACTTTTGATGAATATCCCAGTGAATATGATGAAGAGAAGATATTTTTCGTGGTTCTTATATATGATGATTATGAATCTGATCCTTGGGAGAGCCATGAAGGAGAAATGGAAGAGCTAAATGTGTAGTTTATCTCCTATCCATAGCTTGTAAATGAGAAGATATAACCTGGGATTAGCCAACCTGCATTAGTTCTCCACCCACCTGTACACTCTGAGAACATCAAATGACATCTGAGCAATAATGAAAGAAAGGAGGTAATTTATGACCAATTGGGCATGCTTGATTATAAATTTTATGACCTTGTAGGGTTGTATATAGAGCTGATTTTTCCAAAAGCATTGGAGCCCACAAAATTATTCATCTTATCATCATTTGGGGGTATTTTCAGTGTTCCAAGACATGTCTTATTTCTACTGTCATACTTCCCTTACCTTTTGTGGAGCACTTGTAGTGAAGACAAGAATCATATTACCAGACAGTCTAGGTGGCTATGGTGGAAGTTTTCTTTCACGTAGTGCTTTCTAAAAATAAGTTAGCCTAGGGTTGTACATAAATAAGCTCCTTCTAGAGCCCATGTGTTTGTTTTCATTTTTTAGTAGAGTAGTGTACATATTTCCCTATTTTCTTCAGCGAAAGTTTAGAGCATGACTCCACAACCCAACACTAAGGAACTAAAGATACTAAAGTTCTTAGAGCGTCACAGGGAGGTCTCTATCCCCCATGGAGCCTATGTTAGCACAAGAATTTTTTATAAACTGATGTATTTTCCTTAGGAAATAATCCCTTGGTGAAACAATGAAGGAAAGGGGTCTTAGCGCGACCCACATTATGTTTTTATCCTAAGTCTATTGGTGACTTGACATTTTTGGCACGTTGTGGCTAAGGAGAGTGAAAATATCAACGATTGAGCGAGGCATGCTCAGATATATGGTCAGCAGTGGATATCGGACCTCCCTGACCTTTCTACCTTTAACAGGGGGGGTTCAAGTTGGTCGTTCTTTAGTGCGGGCCCCTCACGATGTGTCACCTCTATAGTAACTCGGACCCCCCCTGCCACTCTTTCTTGCTTACCGCCTACCCTCCCCTCTGATATAACTTCCAGACCACCTCCCAATACTGCTTGCACTCCTGCTGACATTTGTCCTCTACTCACACTACTGCACGCCCTTTTCATTTTACGCTTTTATTTTCTCTCCCTCTCACTTCACGACACATGTTCTACTTACAGTCCCTGTCACCTCCACTTTTATCATCGTTAACCCCCTGACCATTCACACCACTCTACCACCACATCCTTTTCCCCTTGCCACAACACCTTCGTGCCATTACACCTCATCTCCCCAACACTTTCACTCACTCATTCCCAATCATGATTAACCGTGTCCTTCCACAAGGCCATCATTCTCCCACTGTACCATGCGAGTTTGCACCAAACACCTCGCCAACTCACCATTATCTTCATCCACTTCCTCCTACCAGTTTTTCCTACAAATCCATACTACTCTGAGCTTGCGTCTGACAAAGAACTACATGGTAAGTATGACAGAAGACTACATGCATAGTCTAACAGAGAAGACACAGACAAAAATCCTTAAATGCAGTGGCCTGATCATGTCTCTGGTGGTTGAAACTTCGTCTCACCCCATAAATGGAGAGATGGAAAGGACTGGTCGTGGAAGAAGATTGTCAGCTTGTAGCACCCCTGCAAGCAAATTTTCCTGCCAATCCATGTTGATCTGAGCTTGTGTCTGATGGAGGGATGCACATTCAGTCTGACAGAAGAAATCATTGACGCAAATCTTTGATTGTAGTGGCGAGGTCACACTCTTGGTAGTGGTGAATTTTTCTGAGTTGAATAGTTAGTTTTGATATTTTGTTATGTCGTCAACTGGTTGAGCAGAGCTCCCTATTTTGTAATGTTTTTATGCTAGAACTATTCTCTGGTTATGTATCAAATTTGAGACTTTCAGATTAATAGAAGTCAACCTCTTTTCATCTCTCTATAAAAAATGTGCTAAAACACTCGGGCATGGAGGATCAAGTCAAGGGTTGTTATGCTATTGTAATGCAGGTTTGATTACAACGGTATTGTGACCAATTTTATTCATCTCCCTTGTTATCTTTTTTCCTCTTACACTGAATGGCTCGGGCATGGAGAATCCAGTCAAGTTGTTGTAGCTGCATTATGATGTAGGTTTGATCATTGTGTTGTTGTGACTTTGTTGTTTGGACATATTTCAGTGTCTGAAACTTGAGACTAAGAGTGATCTTGAGTATGAGTTTTTCTTCTCCAAGTTGCTTGAAAGCCTAATTCCCAAAGTATTCTTATTCACCTTTCTCACTAATTCTTCCCTCTGCTCACACTTAAACTCAACTCACTGACTGAAGTTAATGTGACCCTCACTTCCCTGTGCATTTCTTGTCTAGTTATGTCTTGAACATCATTCATATATTTATTTTTTTCCATTGACCTCCACTCATATAAATCAGACATCCACCAAAAACTCTGATGGGTACTGGGCTTATCCTCTCACAATCTGAGGTTGAATCTCAGTGCTAGCACCACCCATGAAGGTGTTGGCAGATTGTTCGCATGTTTACAAACATAAGGTAGAGTATGCATGTTGTCATTGATGGCAAGATAATAAATCAACATGACGATGATGAACAATAGAAAGTGGCAAGATCAGAAGTGTAAGCTCAACAGTGAAGAGAAACAGTGATCATTGGATCACCCATCCCGAATTCCCGATGGTCGTTAGATCTGAATTTAGATAGGAGGAGTGTGCAGAAGGGGAGAACAGATCTGAGGCATCATATCTGAGTGCGAGGACTGAGTCGTTGGATCTAGAAGATTGAGAACGATATTTATGTATAAGGTGAAGTGGGCTTACAAAGTCCCGAAAGCAGGGGGATCGTTCAATCCAAAGGAAATGTGGTATCAAGTGAGGAGTTTCACAAATTTTTGAATCGGATGAATAGAGGTGATCTAACCTCCAACTCCACAAAATGATAAATCGTAATGGAAATCCTAGCCATTGAATCCAGAGGACACATGGAGAGCGATTGGCATTTTGCTGACTTACACATTGGAGGAGTCAAAGGAATATGACATAGGAACTCGCGACATGCGAAGTCGTGAAATGATCTAGACCATCAGATCACCAAAGTTCTGGACCATTGATATGACAAGAAAAGCACCTGAATGTTTGGCCCATGGTCATATCCAAGGTAATGTCATCGAAGGATGAAGAGAGGAGCTACCACGTTGCTAAGCCTCATTTTGGATATCACGACTTGTGAGAATCAAGATGCCTTATCACAGGATTCTCGAAGTCACGAGTCACAAAACGCTATATGGATAAGCGCTTGGTCATAGCCAGTGGTCACGAGAAGGGAAGGAGCTAGAAGTTAAGCTCCATTTCAAAGATCGTGACATAGGAGAGTCGAGATGTCTCATTACAAGAATTCTGAAACACAAAATCGTGAAATCACTTTCTGTTTAGCGCTCGGTCACAACCAATGGGCATATGGGATAAATGCAAGACCCTATGGGTGTAATCCAACGGTGATGATTAATTGGGAATTTGATCGAAGGGATATTTTTTTCAACTCATTGTTAATTTTTCAGTTACGATTTAGTTAGAAGAACTGAATCATAGTTCTTGGACGCTTGGTGATTCAGTTGTTGATGCGTTTCCTTGGAAATTGGAGGTGTAACTGAATCGGGGAGATAGCATAAAAGAGAAATCCATATGATTGTGTGAAGTTGGTTTTTCTAACTGAAAAATGAGTTGAAATATAAGAAAGGAAAAATTATAGTATGCCCAGTGTGAGATGAAACTCAGAGATGAGAAACAAAATATGAACAGACAGAAGCAAAGAAGATTTTCAGAACACACAGAAGAAGAGAAGAATTTCAAAAGAAAAGTGAAGTAGAGAAGAATTGTAGAACAAAGAAGAAGTGGTAAGAATTGATATACATGTAGTATTGTTTATTCAATCATTTATTTACACTCAAGGAGGTAGGGTGGTGCTAGGGAGGATTGTGGTCCTCTGATATTCAAGTTGGTGCTTGAATATTGGAAGTTGTATCTTCCATATAGTTGTGGCTAGAAAATAGGGTGGCAGGGTGGTGCTAGGGAAAACACAGAGTTTTATGTATGCAATTTGGTGCCTGTATAAGTCCAGTTAGTGCTGGAACACTCAGGGAGTTGATGCTTCCTTCTAGTGGGTGCTAGAGAAATAAGAGGGTTGGTGCTCTTAGCAAGTTGGATCTTGTAAAACAGAGGTAGTAGCCTCACATTGAGTTGGTTCTCAAAGATAGATGATGTACAGAACTTAAAAGTCTACCTATCATTCGAAGAAGAAGAGGTTTTCTCCCTTTATGGGTTTCCTCGTGAAAACATGTCTCTGTGTATATCTTAGGTGTGACTGGTGTTCATTATTTATGTTTTTCATATATTGTATAATATTAATGGTCACTTGGAAGAGATTAAAAATCATGAATAAATCATAAATTGTTTAAGCACAGTAACAACTAATTCACCCCCCCTCTCAGTTGTCTTAGTAATTTCAAAAATTTGGTAACAGAGCGGGTTCCTTTTATTTAAAGGTATATATGTAAGCTTAAACATGACCATTCATTTAGGGACTTCAGCCACTAAGCCTCCTTTCTTTTATGGAACACATTTGTTAAGAACCAAATATCAATATAACATAGAAAAACCTCAAAAAAAGTACTCAACGCCTTGAAAAAGAGATAATTTCAGATAATAAGCCTCTTCGAGGGGGCAACCGCCTTTTACCCCACTTAAATGTTCAAGTACAAGACGATTCAAAATGAAAATGTCTCATTGGTATATATAGGAGACTAGGAGGTATAATTACAACTAATGGCCTAAAGCCGACATAAATAAAATAACATTACTAATATAATATGCCCCAATTAAGGGTTAATGAGCCAATATTAGGGATTAACATGCCTCTCCCCTTGAGACAAGTGTTGTCTACAACACTTCAGTAACTCTCGATGCTTCTGTATAAAAGACTCATCTTCCCAAGTGGAATCTTCAGCCGGTAGTTTCCTCCATTTAATGAGATACTCTGAAATGGATCTGTTCCTCAGCTGGAAAATTCTTGTGTCAGTGATGGCTTCGGGCTCCAATATGATTTTTACTTCCTCATCAAGTTCTAGCAATATAGTTTGAACTGGGATCTTGTCGCCTATAACCTTCTTTAAGAATGAAACATGGAAAACTGGGTGTACTTGTGAAGATGCAGGCAACTCCAATTTGTATGCCATAGTACCAATCTTTTGCAACACCTTATAAGGGACATAGTACATTGGTGATAATTTATTATCCTTCTTGGCTTGCTTGAGGAACACCTGTTTGTATGGTTGTAGTCTTAAAAACACCCAATTCCCTACCTCAAAACTTCTTTCACTACAATGTTGATCTGCTTGTTGTTTCATGCGATTTTGTGCAATGGTCAGGTTGTCCTTTAAGATTTGGAGAACTTGTTGTTGATTCTCGATGTGATCTCACACTGCTTGAACCTTATATTTTTCTTTTAGAGAAGAATTGATGGAAGGAGGGTGGTATCCATAAAGTGCCATAAATGGTGTCATTTTTTT
>ML777551.1:68620-85296 GCA_009831015.1 Picea engelmannii
GACTGTTTGATCCGAAGGACATGTGGTAGCATATGAGGAGTTTCGCAAATTTGTGAATCGGGTGAATAGAGGTGACTCCACAAAATGAGAAATCGTGATGACAGTCCTAGTTGTTGAAGCCATAGGACACATGGCAAGCAATTGACATTTCTTTGACTTTCACATTGGAGGAGTCAAAGGAATATGACACAGGAACTCATGACATGCGAAGTCGTGAAATGATCTAGACCATTGGATCACCAAAGTTCTAGACCATTGATATGACAAGAAAAGTGCCTGAATGTTTGGCCCGTGGTCATAGCCAAGGTCACGTCGTCGAAGGATGAAGGGAGGAGCTAGCATGTTGCTAAGCCCCATTTTGAATATCGCAACTTGGGAGAGTCGAGATGCCTCATCAATGGATTCCCAAAGTCGTGAGTCATGAAATGTTTTATGGATAAGAGCTTGGTCACAGCTAGTGGTCACAAGAAGGGAAGGAGATAGAAGTTAAGCTCCATTTCGGAGATCGCGACATGGGAGAGTCGAGATGTCTCATTACAAGAATTCTGAAATGCGAAATTGTGAAATCACTTTCTGTTTAGGACTCGGTCACAGCCAGTGGGCATATGGGATAAATGCGAGACCCTATGGGTGTAATCCAACGGTGTTGATTACTTGGGAATTTGATCGAAGGGCTACTGTTTTCACCTCATTGTTAATTGTTCAGTTATGATTCAGTTAGCAAAACTGAATCATAGTTCTTGGACGTTTGGTGATTCAGTTGCTGATGCATTTCCTTGGAAATTGGAGGTGTAACTGAATCGAGGAGATAACATAAAAGAGAAATGCATGTGACTATGTGAAGTTCGTTGTTTTAACTGAAAAATGAGTTGAAATGTAAGAAAGGAAAAATTATAATATGCGCAGTGTGAGATGAAACTCAAAGATGAGAAACAAAAGCTGGACAGATAGAAGCAGAGAAGATTTGCAAAATAGATAGAAGAAGAGAAGAATTGAAAAACAGATAGAAGCAAGTCAAGCCAAGTGTGAACAGAGCAGAAGAAAAGTGAAGCAGAGAATAATTGAAGAACATAGAAGAAGTGGTAAGAATCTATATACCTGTATTGTTGGTTATTCAATCATTTATTTACACTGAGGGAGGTAGGGTGGTGCTAGGGAAAACACGTATTTTTTTGTATGCAAGTTGGTGCTTGTATAAGTCTAATTGGTGCTAGAACACCTAGGGAGTTGATGCTTCCTTGTAGTGGTTGCTAGAGAAAGAAGTGGGTTGGTTCTCTCAGCAAGTTGGATTTTGTAAAAGAGAGGTAGTAGCCTCACATTGAGTTGGTGCTCAAAGATAGATGATGTATAGAACTTAAAAGACTTCCTATCAATCAAAGAAGAAGAGGTTTCTCCCTTTATGGGTTTCCTCGTGAAAATATGTATCTGTGTATATCTTAGGTGTGACTGATGTTCATTATTTATGTTTTTCATATCTTGTATAATATTAATGGTCACTTGGAAGAGATTGAAAATCATGAGTAAGTCATAAATTGTTTAAGTAAAGTAACAACTGATTCACCCCCCCTCTCAATTATCTTAGTAATTTCAACGGAAGGCTCCAGTTCTCAATCATCCTCACCTAGCTCCAACACAAACATTGAATGCCTAAAAGGTCTCTCCAGTAGAAATGGTGGAACATCGCAAGCAATAAATTTTCTACTATTATGATGAAAAGTATTCCCCATGGAATAAATGTAGAGAACAAAATTTCTTCTATATTGATGCATCAACTTACTCTCCCTATGAATACATCCCATCAGATGAGGCTCCTAACCCTTAGGAGGCTCAACCAAGTGATCACAACAAAGCTCCAGTTGTAACCCCTATGGAACTAGAGGAACCTGTCATATCGCTTCATGCACTCTTAGTTATTTCAGCCTCACAAACATTGAAGATCAAGGGCTACATAAAAGATAGGTTAGTGGTGGTATTGATTGATAGTGGTAGCACCCATAATTTTATGCATTGTAGGCTTGTTTATGAGCTCCATTGCTTTGTCCTCCTTGTTTCTAATTTTCAAATCCTCATCGCTAATGGTGGTACTATGAAGTGTGGGGGCCATTGTGAGAATGTCAAACTCCAGATGGGTGATTATGATATGAAAATCCACATGTTATCTATTTCCATGGGTGCTTGTGATATTGTATTAGGATTGGAATGGATTCTCACTTTGGGGCTAATCACAATGGATTATAAATAATTATATAAGAGCTTCAACCAATATTCTCACCCCTATACCCTTTGAGGTATCCATGTGGGCTCTTTTGAAATCATCATCTCTCACATGATGGAAACATTCTTGAATAAAGGCCACCATGGTGTGATTTCTCAATTTAATGTCATCTGGGTCACTCAACAGGCCTCTCAGGTAGTTCATCCTAGCCTGCAACTCATCTTGGACAAGTACCCCAAGGTATTTGAGGTTCCCACTGCCTTACCTCCTTCCAAGGGTGGGCATGATCATAGAATCCCTCTTCTTCAGGGAATTTAACCCCCCAATGTATGTCCCTACAGATATCCATTTGCTCAAAAAAATCAAATAGAAAATATGGTGGATGAATTACTATAGGTAGGGGTAATTCTCCCTAGTACCAGCTCATATTCTTCACTAGTGGTGATGGTCTTAAAGAAAGAAGGTACTTAGATCATGTGCTCTGATTTCCATGCCCTAAATAAAATGACCATCAAAGACAAGTTTCCCATTCATGTCATTGATGATCTGTTGCATGAACTCCAAGGTGCCTATGTATTCACCAAATTAGACCTTCACTCCGACTATCACCAGATCCAGATGAAGGATGCCAATATTTCAAAGACTACTTTCAGAACTCATGAAGGACATTATGAATTCTTGGTCATGCCTTTTTCCCTTTGCAATGCCCCATCCACTTGCCAAAGTCTCATGAATACACTATTGAAACCTTAGCTTTGGAAGTTTTTCTTGGTTTTCTTTGATGATATCCTCATTTACAACTGCACTTGGGATAGCCACCTTCTTCAAGTGGACAAAGTCCTTCACTTTCTATAGGAAAACCAATTGTTTTTCAAAAATACCAAATGTTCATTTGGAGCTAGTGAAGTGGAGTATTTGGAACACATTGTCAGTCACAAAGGGGCAAAAGTGGACCCCAAAAAGATACAATCTATGTAAGAGTGGCCACAACCTATGAACTTAAAGAACCTAATGGGTTTTCTTGGTCTCATAGGATATTACAAGAAAGATTTCCACCATTATGGAAAAATTGTTAAGCCCTTGACCGACCTCCTTAAGAAGAATGCATTTCATTGGACACATGCTGCTAAGCAAGCCTTCACAGAGTTAAAGAGGGCCATGTGCATTACTCCATTCCCATAATCTCCTAAATTAAACAAAACATTTATGGTGGAATAAGATGCTTCTGGCACTGGTATAGGCACAATGCTCACACAAGATGGTCGAACCTTGGCCTTTACTAGACAAGCATTGAGTGGCCGCAATCTGGGAAGATATATGTATGAAAAATAATTGATGGGCATTCTCCATGTAGTGCACATGTGACGACCATATCTTTTGGGACTTTGTTTTTAGATCAAAACATATCAGCATAGTCTGAAATATTTTTTGGAGCAATAACTATCCTCCCCATAACAATATAAGTGGTTGACCAAAATGTTGGGTTATGATTATGAAATAATATACATAAAGGGAAAATATAATATAGTAGTCGATTCGTTTTCAAGAAAAAATGAAGAGGATGACTCCCTCTTTTCCTTATACTTGTCGGTCCCTAATTGGATTGAAGTACGCCAAGAGTGGATAAAACACCCAACTATATCCAAGTTAATTCAGTGCCTTTAGGAGGACCCTAATCCTCCCATTAGCTACAATTGGAAGGAAAATATTCTAATATCATCTGGTTCTATCACCCTCTTCATAAATCAAGCCGAGGATTTTAAATGAGTTGCACTCATCAACTATTGTGGGTCACTTGGGGTTCCAAAATAAATAGGCTCATGCCTGTCGTTATTTTTTCTAGGTAGGCATGAAGAAGGATATCCTTCACTTTGTCACAGAATGTGAGGTGTGTGAACTGTTGTGTTGGTTTTGTCACTTGGGTGAGCAAAAACACAACACTTGCGTGTTTAGATAAGCCTTCTAAAAAAGACATAAGTTTGTGAGTTGGTTAGACAAACCAAATACACATGAAAACAAAGAAATACAACTAAAAACAACTAAGAAATAAATGTTAGAGAAGCTTGAAGAAATTAGAACCATAAAAGCAAATAAATGACCAATATATAGCTACCAATGGATCAATATATTGGAAGGCTAAACACTGTAGAGAAAGGCAGGGACTTATGAGTCCCCTCTTCATCCTTGGGAGGGCTCTTGAGTTCCCTAATTGAGATCTCTTCTCTTCATACAATGGAAGAAATGAAAAATGGTGAAGAAATACAATGCCCATTCCCTCATGAGGTGAGTGGAATGGCTTATTGAAATGGTGCTTGAAGGCTTCAAAGAGAAAAGAGGATTCTCAAAGAAGAATTATTGCAGCATAACAATACCTTGAAGGTCTTATTTTCTTAGCACACACATGGAACATATTTATAGAATCCATTCATGGAAAAATGTAATTGGTTCATAGTGTGAACAAGGGGACTTTTAGGGCACCCTCTATCCCTTGACCATCCTCCAAGATAGATTTATCTCAGATGTGAGTGTCAAATCATGTTGGGGGTCAGACTAGAAGTGGTTGAGGAGCTAACAATATCCATAAATGTGTTGTTCATAGAAGTACGTGGATTTTTTCAAAGATAGTCGCGCATTTTGTGTACAGTGAGCATTGAGGCCTATGTTAGCCCGCACATTATGCGCACTGTCCACGTGTTTCCTTTGGTGAATCTACACACTTTAATTTTTCCCAAGTATATAGTTTTTTCCTTTTGATGGACTTTGGTGTTGTAGGTGGACTAATTGTTGTTGGCATTGATGTTTTCCTTCAACCATTGTGTGTAGTGTTGCAGACGATTTTTCAGTGATAACATGTTCCCCATGATGTATAAGGTTAGGAGCATACATATAGCCAAAATACATCAATGTTTATTTTGCTGAGAGTGCCATTGTAAGGAATATTGAAGAGAGGAACTATAAGAGCGATCTACCAGAGGGAGAGGGAAAACTGTGGGACCCAAACCTTTCTCTAGGGAGAAAAAATCTATGTACAAATGAGGCAGGCATGCCCCATGCTCATGTCATGAAACCAAATTGTGGGACTATAATTGATGATGTTGATGATGTAGATAACTGCAGCGCCCTCGAGGGTGATTGATAATGATAGATGACAGTTTTGAATGATGGACGGGCTCTGAAGTGAGTTAAGGATGGCTATAAGAATTGTCGATGACTCTTAGGCATTGATGGCCTAACAAATTCATAGGTCTTCAGATGGTATGAAAAAACTGCAATAGTCACATATTAAGACCCACCATAACATGGGAGTTTGTTGAAGTTGAATGTTATGAGGGTCAACAGAATTAGAAAGAAATGATGATTCTCTCTGTGTCGTCTGAGACTCCTGATTGAAAAGGTAATGAGGGTCAAGATACTGTCTCCCTTTTGGAAACTATGCTGATGTCGACAAAAAAGGAGACATGCTGCCAAGAGGCAAAGGGATTCTTGAAATCCACTGAGGAATAGATGATATCAGGTACTAACGAATAACATGAACGAAGCCAAGGTGCTATGGGACTCAAGACTTCCCTTGGTTGGGGAATTTTGAAGGATAAATGGTAGCAACCGTAAAACTGGATCTAGTGTCAGGGGGACGACTAGATATGGGGATAAACTGTGTCAGGGGCTAACAAAGTGGGTAAAATCAGAGATCGTGGGTACATGGACTTGGGATACTTAGGGTTTATTAACGATGTCAATATGAAAAAAGGGTGGATGCCCCAACCAAGGGCGACATGGGTTTCTTTGCCAGGGAAAATAAGGCCATCAAGGATGATGATGAAAAAATATATGTATATGTTGGAAACAAAGGCTTTATACAATTACCAAAGAAATAAAGAATCATTTGGGTTGAGTATATAGATACAGAAAAAGGTGCCCTAGTGAAAGATGGCTTGGCCTGTTAGGGAGCAAGTTTTTGAAAGAGAACTGGTGGAGGGTGGGGAGCCCATGGGAGGGTTTATGTATTAGGTAAATGGATGGAGGACAATATATAGATGGGAAAACAAATGGTGGATGAAATGGATGGATAATGAAACAACGGAGATGTAGTCAATAGAACCAAGATGATATGACCTAGGAGTCCATTGGGAAGGTTAGCAATATGATGAGAAGAAGGATGGGGTTCATTCTTGGAAGTGTATAATACTATCGAGACTCCCATCTCTAGGGGGTGAAATCAGCATGAGTGTCGAGTTGCCAAGGGAAACTATGAATGGGACAACTCATGTGGGGGAGAGTGCTATCGGAGGACAGTACCAAAATGTGGCAGAGGTGAAGATACTGCAGAGCCGAATGTGAGGACCCTAAAAGTAAATGTCAGAGGGTGTGATAGGGATATGCAATTGATTTATAGAGGAAAAATTACATGCCAGTGTCAAACATATACCTGAAGGGGATATAAGCTTGTGAAACAAGTACCTGCACACATGAAAACCAAATACCCAACATTGAACAATATCTGATGATAAAGAACATAAAACAACTATTTGATAAAATTGAAAGTGAGCATGCGTACCTGAACGTGATATGAGAAAAATGCTCATTTGGGGCCAAGTGCAGATGATAACCAGGGGAATGTGAATGTGTAGATGGTGGGATCATGATCTCGTGGTAGAGAATGGATCAGAAAATGGAGGCTCTGGGATCCTGTAATAGAGTGTTGAAGTTGGGCAAAAGGGGCTATATATGGTTGGTGGGCCCACAATGCCACCTCATTTGTACCTTTCATTGTTGTTGAGGTGATGAGATAGTTGTGAGGATATTTCGAGATTGCGGGAGCATGAGGCTACCGATATGGGAGTGGGGAGAGATAGGTTAGTGATCCTATCATCCTGCATAGGGGGTTTTAAGGGTAGGGGCCCACTAGTGCGCGAGAAAAGGGGGAATACCTACTCATATGTGTGCGGGTATAACCTCGTTTCTCGCACATAGTGTGTGGTTGTGATTGACATAGCCTTGCATGTGGGTGTGAGATTGGGACATACATGTGTGCATGAGATGCACGCCTATCTGATTGATAGTTGCGCACTCATGCATTAATGTTTCTCAGACAGTTGCGCATGAGTGCGTTGTTGTATGAAGAATAGGTGCGCACATGTGCACACCTATCCAGGGGAAAGATGCGCACTGTGGGCAGGCTAAGGGGTTTTGAGTTTTTGATATTTTTATGTTTTTTTATGGAGGATGAGGCTGATCAAATGTTTATGTGTGGATGCAGGTGATCAATAGAGAAAATAGCACTATACTGGTTCACTGGCGAGAGCGTGACTGGGACCGGTTATGAGAGGTATTGAGGGAGTAGTCGGGCATACAGAGACACTTGGAAGTCTGCTGGTTGCTCAAGTTCTTCGACTGCCCCTTAATACGATCGCATGAGTTCTTTCTTCAATACTTGATTGGGATGTGGAGAATTGATATGCAGTGCTTCATTGTGAGGGGGGAGTAGCTGACATTCTCTACTACAGAGGATGTGTACTTCTTGACAAGACTCACATTCTGTGGGAGGGCACTAGATGTCGATCCCCATCTGCTTGGGGAGGATCGGGTGGATACCATGGTGGCTCACCATTGAGCTGGGTCGAACCCTATGTTGGGTTTGGTCATCCACATCAAGGCCATTGATGACCTCTTGACAGCGTGTATTGCATCTATGGTGGTGAGGATCTACAGATCCTTGGGTACCTAGCAGATCACTGGTGGTCAGCTGAGGGTGGTGGAGTAGGTCGTGGATGTGGAATTGTTTGCATGGTGTGTGTTGATGCACACCAAGATGATGGCACAGCTGAACCAGTGTCGGTGAGCTAACTCCAGTGACTTTTCATTTGGGTCCATTCTAGTAGCCTAGTTTTTGGAGAGGGTTCCTCTACTACACCCAAGGATTCTTCTAGAGCCAACAAGGCGATGAGAGTCAGTCAGGCATGGAGGAGGTGAGGATGGTTACTATTTTATGAACATGGTTGCACGAGTGTGCCGCCAAATTTCACAGGTTATCTTGAGATATCCATACACGGGTATGGACTATCGACATGGTACTGCTTCCTAGGGAGGATTGGGACTAACGAGGTATGTGTTGTAGTTTTATGTTTTGTGATTTTGATAGATAGAATTTATTATATGTGTATGTAGATGTTGACACTATCTCTGGTGTTGTTTTGCAGATGTGGGACCCTCAGGACGAGAGGCAAAGGTCTTCGGGGAGCCATCTCACCGGGGGCCAGCTCAATAGGTTCCTGCAGAGCCGAGGGTTGGACAAAGGCGACAATGAGATGACATTGTTGCTGGGCCAAGGAGAGCCATAGGGAGATGTCAAGGTCATGATAGAGGATTTGCGTAGATGTTTCGATTAGGTTCTACAGGGTGTGCATGAGGGCATGTGGGCCCACATCTAGGATGAGGAGGTCCTGGACCAGTGTGTGGGGGTACCAACAGAGTGGTGTACCCTGATCCGTAGAGAAGCAGTGGTGGGGGCAGTGATGATTGATCGACTACCTCCTAGAGCTGGAGGGCCTCCAACTAGTGGGGCACCTCCGAGTGATAGAGGACCTGGGGGGGGATCTTTGGGGGCACCTTGAGTGTCATTTTTTGTATATGTATGGGTTTATGGACCCATTTTTGTATAGGTTATTGGATACCCATTTTTTGTACTCGTAGGGGTGAGGGGACTCAGGAGCCTACGAGCGATTGTATTTGAATATTTTTTTTGTTGTTGTAAAACATTGGGGACCTTCATGATATATATATGATGGATATATTTTAGATCATTCATGTCTCTTTGTTTTGTGTTTTTATGTATGATGTCATTTATATGTGTTTTGACAAATGTATGATGCTATGTATATAATTTCGTTTAATGTGATAAATGCCAATCTAATATTAGGTTAGCCATGTGATCTATTACTTGATTGAGTTGTCTTGGAATATGTGTAAATGTAATGGAATCAAAGTTGTGAGATAGAATTCTAACTTGCTAGTATTTGCGAAAGAGGCAAGGATCATGAACATGATATACGTTATTGAGTTGCACGACGACAAGTTGGGAATCTAATAGAATGCTAAGGTGATGAATGTGGCGATGAATGACCTCGGTGAGGAGACCAATGAGAACATTGTATTCATCTTGGTTTTTGGTGGATGAGCCCAAACATATGCCACTAGAGTGGAGCAGGACATGTGAGGGAGTATAGAGGGCCCAAGTGGCCGAAGCAAGATTCTGGGTCCAACAGCTAGCACCGTCGCCATAACCAATGTGGTAGGTTGATGGATGATGAATATATCAATAACAAGGATGATATATTAGACATGAGGAGTGGTGGTGGTAAATAAGACTAAAAAATCCACAAATGTTTACAAAGAGAAACCTAAGGTAGGGGGGCTACGCTTAGGCGTAAAACTTCTTTAAGCACAACCCATTCAGGACAACTAGTCAAAGCTGCAAACAAGAAGGGTAATGAGAAGATGAAGGACATAGGAAAATGGTGTGAATACCATAAAATCCCTTGGCACAACACCGAAGAATGACGCTCCAAGCAGTCACTCGTGGTCCATTTGAAGGCTTCCGAGTCAAAGGCTGATTCAGACTCTGAATCAAATCCAAAAAGATGGAATTGTATTATTGATGTTGAACCTAGTTCCACTATCACTACCACCAAAGTCTAGCCAAGCGAACCAGAAGAACCAGACGAAGGGGAACACCTCTTTCACTCACATATGTGGGTAAAGGGGGCTTTGCTTCATTTCATTGTCGATAGCAGTAGTCAAAACAACCTGATCTCAGCAAAGGTCATCAAGTGGCTAGACCTGCTGATGACACCGCACCCACAACCCTACACCATCGGCTAGCTTCGCCAATGAAGAGATCTTCATGTCAGCCAATAGTTCCATATTCCCTACGACATCAAGCCTTTCAAAGACAAGGTATTGTGTGATATTTCTCCCCTTGAAGTTTGTGATGTTCTTTTAGGACAACCATTTTTGTGGAAGTGTCATGTTGTGTATGAATCTAAACCCTGTCGTGTTATTATTACTTTGGGTAGATAATTGTACATGATACCAGAGGTAGCACCACCTACTGTTATTTCTTTAATCTCTACTAAGCAATGCAGTAAGGTCATTTCACAGACCGAGAAGTTCATCTTCTTTTTGATCTATGCTCACAGTAAGCAGATGGTCGCTGCCACATCTGTGGCCTCTACATAGAGCCTCTCTTTGCAGCAGAAGTAAGTGGACGAGATCATGGAAGAGTACATAGACATATTATCCTCACCCATCATGTATCGATGCATTGCCAGCTCAAGCATCCAATTGATAGAACCCACAGTGCACCTCTAGCTAATGGACCAGTATATCATCACCCACTGATGGAAAATAATGAAATCAAGTGTCAAATCCAAGAGCTTATTCAAAATGGGCACATCAGATGCAACTCCTCCCCTTGCAGAAGCCTGATTGTACTGATGCAAAAGAAGGATAGGACCTGGTGACTCTATATTGATTACAGAGCATTAAAAAATATCAGAGTCAGGAACGGGTATCCAACTCCCATAATTGATGACCTTCTTGACCAACTCAAGGGGGAAAAGTTCTTCATCAAGATTGACCTAAATATTGGCTACCACTAGGTTCCCATCGAACAAACTGATGTATGGAAGACAACTTTCAAATCTAGAGAAGGCCTCTTCGAATGGTTTCCCATGCCCTTTGGCTTAACAAATGCACCAACCACTTTCATGAGGTTGATGGATGATGTATTGAGACCCTTCACCAACTCTTTTGTGGTGGTATATATGGATGACATCCTTATCTTCAACAAAACTTGGGAGGAGCATATGTGGCATATTCAGCAGGTTTTGAGCACTCTACGAAAACACAAGCTATATTCCAACTTGGAAAAATGCTCCTTTGGCATGAACAAGGTCCAATACTTGGGATAAATTGTTGATGAGCATGGGGTACATGTTGATCCAGCTAAGATTCAAGTCATCCATGATTGGCCGGCCTCAACCACACTAATCGAGCTTCAGAGCTTCTTGGTACTGGCCAACTTCTACCGACGATTCATGTTGGGATTCTCCCATATTTCATGGGCCCTCAACCAAGTGACCAAGGGTGGTGGCATGGAAAATTTCATGTGGGGGAAAGAAAAACAACAAGAATTTGATGATCTAAAGCATCTCTTGTGATCAACTCCTGTACTCTCCTTACCCAATCTGCAACAACCATTTGAGATTGAGATTGATGCATCTGGCTATGTTGTAGGCATCGTTCTCACTCAACATGGTCATCATGTGGCATACCATAGTGAGACACTCTCATATATTGTCTGTAAATACCCCACCTATGACAAGGACATGTATTCCATTGTAAAATCCCATCATCAATGGAATCATTACATTATGGGAAAGGAGACAATTATCTACACTGATCACAAGACTTTGCAGTTCATACAGACACAAGGAAAGTTGTAGAATGACCGCCATCAGAAGTGGTCCACCTACCTGTAGTAGTTCCATATCAACATGAAGTATAAGATAGGGAGCACAAATCGTGTCATTGACTACCTCAATCGACCTCCCATGGTTGCACTCACCACTATGCTCCATTCCTATGGACATGAGGCATCTGAGTGGCCCCAACTTTATCAGCAAGATCCAGACTTCACCACCACCTATCACCTCTTAGGTATAGGTGTGAATGTCACCGATTTTCACATTCAGGACAGACTGTTATTCCATCTGGGCCATCTCTGTGTTCCTGAAATTGACCATGAAAAGATGATTTGGGAAGCCCAATATAGTCGAATGGCATAACATTTTGGCATGGAGAAAACTGTGGTATTTCTACATAAACACTTTTATTAGCCAAAACTTCGACAAGAAGTCAACAAGTATATCAGATCTTACACTGCCTGTGCCATTTACAAGCCAACCATCAAGAAGCAAGGCTTATACACCCATCTTCCTACTCCCGAGAATCCTTGGGAATCCATCTTGATGGATTACACATGTCTGGCCTTTTGTCCACCAAGCAAGGAAATGATTGTGTATTTGTGGTAGTTGATTGATTTTCAAAGATGGCCATCCTCACAGCCTACAAGAAGAACATCACAGCGTCATGTACTGACAATCTCTTCTTCGAACAAGTGTGGGTCCATTTTGGGATACCACAGACCATCATCTCTGACTTGGAAAACAAGTTCCTCAACACATTTTGGTCGATTCTATGGTCATTGTTGGACACCAAGCTCACTAAATCCACTACTTTCCAACCCCAAACCGACGACCAAACAGAGGTAGTCAATAGGATGATTGTGCACATCCTGCGCATGTACAACTCTAAACATCCACATAAATGGGATGAGAGTCTCCCCTATGTTCAACACAGTTACAACAGGGCTCTCCATAACTCCACTGACCATAGCCCATTTCAGGTGAGGCTGGGATTCCAACCCTTGGGTCCCATTGATGTTGCACTACCTCTTACAACCACATAGATAGAATCTTCCCATGTTCAGTCTGAGACCAATAAGGCCACCAGATTCATTGAGCGGATTGAGCACATCCACCAGCATGAGATTTTTTAGAAATCCAATGCTAAGTACAAGCAACACCATGATCAACATAGTGTACCGCACCAATTCCAGGTGGGAGACAAGGCCTGGTTACATTTGTAGAAAGAGTGTCTTATAGGGCCCCATCGAAGTTTCCACCCACTTCGCTATTGGCCTTACACTATCACCAAGGTTGTGGGTAGAAATTCTTTTGAGCTCAACACTCCACCCTTCCTTGGCTTGCACCCAGTGTTCAATGTGGGCCTCCTTCGGCCATATTTTCCAGCATTATTGGACACCTCAGAGATCACAGAACAATTGACACCAACAGAGCTCAACCCTGACTGCGTGGAACAACATCCACTGATCAAATAGTGGACACACAGGTCAAGGGCACTCACCAGGAGAGGATCCATCTTTATTGGGTTGTCAAGGCAGGGAAACTCCTACACCAAGAAAATTGGCTCACTCGGGGCCAAATTTAGCAGAAGTTTTCACACCTGATGGGGAAAATCAACACAATTGAGACCATTTCTTCCTAAGGGGGGAGGAATGATCCAGGTGGATATTGGTGGCCACCCACCTATTCCAATTGGCTCCTCTTGATAATTTTTAGTTCATCACGTTCTGTTGTACTTCTTTGTAATTGTGGGTTCTACAATTTCAAGGCTGCTTGAAGCCCTACACATCTTCCAAGTGGAGAATGATGGCCTCCCACCTAAACCAGATGGATCATTTTGGATATTTTCATGTCAGCACATCTTTTTGTACTTCTAGGGTCATTTTGGGGCCCTCAACAATGTTTTTCTGGCTTGCCAAAGTCAAATTGTAGACAGAGTCAGATTTTGATGGCATAATGTGTAGTTCTTGGAAATACCTTTTCAACGGACTATCACGCGCCTAAAACGGAGGTCATATGCAAAAGTTACGACCCCAGGAAGTTGAGGTACTAACTTACCCATTGGGGCCCACATGACTTTTGGAGTTTCACCTCCTAGGGTTAGGTTTTTGGATGTCTAGGGTTTTGGCATTCATGAGTAATGTTAAAAATGCCTCTAGAGCCTCATTGTACTCATTATGACCATACAGATGCGTGTAGCAGCCACATCTCTTCTCAGAGATAGCTACCACCATTTGAGCGAGTTGTTTCTGTTCTACATTTTTACAGTTTCAACCTATTTCATTTATTCAATATAAGATATTGTTCATTGGATATCTGTGTTTTTCTCCATATCTCTGTGTTTATTGTATCCAGTATGTTAATTAGTTTGTTCCGCTCCTAAATATGGATCAATTAGTTTCTTTACTTCATCTTAAGTTAGAGGAGCTAGATATTAAAACGACATTTTTACATGGAGATTTCGATGAGGAAATATATATGGAACAACTACAAGGTTTGTTTGCGGTCGCAAAAGAAGATTTTTTTGCAAACTCAAGAAGTCATTAATTGTCCTAAAGCAATCTCTCAGACAATGGTACAAGAAGTTTGATTCCTTCATGCTAAACCAAAATTTTACAAGTGAGTATGACCATCGTATTTACTTCAGAAGTTTAAAAAATGGTATATTCATTATCTTGGTGTTATATGTTCACGATATGCGTGTGGCAAGAAAAAACATGGTTGAGATCAATAAGTTAAAGGCTCAATTGGCTGGGACTTTTGATATGAAGGACCTAGGAGTAACAAAACAAATTTTGGGCACAAAAATACATAGAGATGAGAAACATGGTAAGCTTTGGTTATCACAATAGAAGTATGACAACAAAAGTATGGGGACAAGATACTCATGAGATTCGTTATGAATAATATGAAATTAGTAAATATCCCTTTGGCTTCCCATTTTAAGTTTCCTTCAAGTTTATGTCCTAGTAATAAAGAAGAAAAAGATTATATGTCTTGCGTATTGTATGCTAGTGCAATAGGCAATTTAATTTATGCGATGGTATGTACAACACCAAATATTTCACATGCATTTGGTCAATAGATACATGGCAAATCCAGCTAGAGAGCATTTGTCGACAGTTAAATGGGTGATTCGGTATCTTGGAGACACAAGCAATCATTGTATCACCTATAATGGTTGTAGTGACTTAGTTTTTCGTTATGTCGATTTAGATTTTGTAGGTGATTTGGACAAAAAGAGGTCTTCTTCAGGTTATGTCTTTGCTCTTGTAGGAGGACCTATTTGTTGGATGTCAAAGATTCAAAAAACAATTATTTTACCCACTACTAAGGCATAATATATAGTTATCTCACATGCATGCAAGGAGACAATTTGATTAAAGGGTCTATTGGGTGAGTTTTGAGAAGTGTAGGAAGAGGCGAATGTATTATGTGATAGAAAGTTTTGTCAATTTGACTATCAATTCAACTCTTCATAACAAGACCAATAATATTGCTATTAAATACCATTTTGTAAGACAAGTTATTGATGAAGGTGGAATAACTCTTTAGAAACTCTTTACTCAAGAAAATTGTGTAGACATGTTTACAAAACTAGTACAGTTAGAGAAGTTATGGTGGTGTTTGACTTCTCTTGGCTTGTAGAAAAGGTGATGAATGTTCTTGGACAATGTATCAAGTAAATTGTTGTCAAGGTGGAGATTGCTAAAATCGTGACAACAATTAAAAGATGCGAAAATCTTATTGGTAAAAACCAAATTCCTTGAAGAGAAAAGTTGGCAGTTCATGTAACAATTGTGATTATGTTAAAAACATTATATATCTGTGTAACCATGATAGACATACAATTTTTGTTATGATTGTTCTAGAAAGATTGTAATATTTAACACTAAGCAATAATAATACCAATACTTTATCCCTGGATGTTTCCTTCCCATATTGTCAATATTTTACCACCTAAATATGTGTCTTGTTAAATGTTCTTATGTTATTTCTTTAACACTAATTCATGCTGCAAATTTATAGGGATATGTGGACTCACGTTTGCTAAACATGGATATGAGTGTAAAAACGACGTTCTTAATATTTGATCTCGTGTCATTCCTAAGGGTTAAATTTAGGTTGGCTGATCAAACACGTTCAAAAATGAGCAACTGTTTAGATTATCAAGATATAACGGATTGGATCAAACTAAATGAGGAGAGGGCACCTTGTAGTCAACGAACTCTGCGATGCATAGTGCGATCAATTTCCCTATAACATCGGATCCGCTTTCTGTGAGAGTCAAAAACAAAATATTAACATTAAATGTAGTTCGAATAAGTGCAAAACATCATAATCAATCTTTATCCTAATGGTTTTCACTGATACCAACTTGCGTTTCTAATTGTTTTCACTGATACCAACTTGTGTCTCGTTGTGCTTGTAGTTAACATAAGAGATCAGCTTTAGGCGTGCATGTGAAGAATGAATTTCTAATATCACCATATGAGCTGAAGTGAATCACATGTGGTGCTACAAACCCACAAATGGTTAAATGCTTCATTTTATGAATATTTAATTTAAAATTTAAAGTGAAATTCTACATTTTTTGGTTTGTTAAATGTGTTTGTTACTAGTTTGTAGTCTAAGAAATAGTGATTTAGGAGCATTTAAGTTGTCAAAATTGTCGTGGTTTAAAGATGCTACATTTTTTCTCTTTTTCCAGCATATTTTCTGGGGATATTTTCCCTTGGATTTGCATATTTGAGTGGTTAAATCTGTATAATCCAAGTGGTTTAGAGTTTTTTCAGCACACTGAATCTATTTCTACATTCAAAAATGCAAATTAAACAACATAAAGTTGTGATTTCTTGCGGATTTATGTTGTCAGATTCTACGAGGAGGGAAAAAAACGTAGAACAATTAGACAACACCATCAAAATCACCTAGGGATTGCACTTGGCCCCACACCAACCCGACTAGATTTTTTT
>ML777551.1:85888-146457 GCA_009831015.1 Picea engelmannii
AAAACAACATTGAATCATGTCCTGACTCGAAAGCCTCAAAATATCATCAAAAAATATAATAAATGTATCTCATCATCATGAGTCATCTACAATGAAATCAAATAAATAAGCTAACAATCCCCTCTACCCCTTTTACGGTCGAAGGTGATGGCTCTAGAAGTAGATTTTCCTTTAGAGGAAGAAGGCCCTGGGGCTGACATTAGACTCTGATGTCATGTAGAAGAAGCAGAAGCTAGACTCTGGTGTCCTCTATTGGTTCTACTACCAAGTACAACTCTAAAGCCTCAAAATATCATCAAAAAATATAATAAATGTATCTCATCATCATGAGTCATCTAAAATGAAATCAGATAAATAAGCTAACAATTCCCTCTGCCCCTTTTACGGTTGAAGGTGATGGCTCTAGAAATAGATTTTCCTTTAGAGGAACAAGGCCATGGGGCTGACATTGGACTCTGATTTCATGTAGAAGAAGCATAATCTAGACTCTGGTGTCCTCTATTGATGCTACTACCAAGTACAACTCGCTTTGTTGGATTTCGTGAAGATATATTCATGTGCATCCATATGAATCCAAACCATTATACACAAATATACAAAGTGGCAAGGGTGCATATAACCAAAATAGCACCAAGTGCAATGCATCTCTAAACCAAAATACATCAACAAAGAAGTTGTAAATGACCTCTAGAGTCCAAAAAAAAAAACATGCTACAAAAAATAACTACATATCATCAAAATCATTGCCTATATTAGGATCCTCCTCATTAGTGTCACCCTCTAAACATCAAAATAAGATAGAAAAGTTTAACATTGATAATAAGTGATTTTACTTGAGTGAAGGGTACATTTTCACTAGGTTCATGATAGAAGAGTTCAACAATCAATGTCACCAACGTCAAGGTACATAGAAGGCTTGGTGCTCTTGACTAAATTCTAATTCCATACCCTCATACATGATAGAGTCTAGTGGAAATGTTGCAATATTCTCAATCTTGAAATCCTGAAAACCATTAAGTATGCTTAATTTTGAATGAGATCTAAAATTTTACTTTCTTCATATGAAGTCCAATGAGGTTGGAACCACTCGCAAACATCTTGAAACAATTAATGATAATGTTAAAAATTTAAGTAAAAGGACTAAAATGAAAGATAAAGGAGAATGTCACTCTTACTACTAAGTTTTCGGCTCTTGCTAGCCTCTTCCTCATTTTCTCTCCAAACCCCACACTTTATTTGCAAAATGACACTTTAAAACCCAAAAATCGGCTTTTCATTCATGACCATCTGCAACATTTAACATCAAATTGCGATATTATCGTGCTATTTTCAAAAATATCGTGATATTATTGCCAAAGGAAAATATCACAATATTTTCTAGCAATAATATCACCAACCCTCAAAACAACAATAATAGCACGATGTTGGTAATAGAGATTTAGACAAAAGTAAATCTACTTCAGATTATGTATTTATTTTTTTAAGGAAGGCCTATTTGTTAAATGCAAAGCTTCAAAAAAGAATAATTTTATCTACTATTGGGAGAGAGTATATAGATTTCTCATATGCATGCAATGAGACAATTTGGTTAAAGGGTCTATTGGGTGAATTTGGACAGGATGAATTTATTATGTGATACTCAAGTGATATTCATCTAGATATCAATCCATTTTATCATAGTAAGACCAACCATATTGCTATTAAACATCATTTTGTAAGATAAGTTATTGATGGAGGTAGAGTAGCTTTTAAGAAAGTCCATAGTCACTAAAATTGTGCAAACATGTTTATAAAACCAATACTTTTAGAGAAAATGCAATGGTGTCTAACTTCTCTTTGTTTCAAGAAAATGTATGAATGGGTTTGGTCATGGCCAAGTACTATATAAATTGTTGTCAAGGTGAAGATTGTTTGAATTGTGACAACAATAAAAAAAAAAGGGGGAAAATCTTAAGGTAAAAACCAAATTTACTTGAAGAGAAAATTTAGTGTTTCATATAATGGTGACAGTTATGTTAAAAACATTATATATTTGTGTATGTTCAAATGCATATGTAATTTTTTTAATGGCTATTATGGAAAGATTGTAATCTTTACCACTAAGCAATAAAAATACCGGATGTTTTCTTTGGTATTATCAAAGTTTTCCTGATAACTCTGTATCTTGTTAAATGTTAATCTGTTAGTTCGTTTTATCTTTTCCATTATTTCTTGACAACTAATTTGTACAGAAAATTTATAAGACTAGCACAGCCTTTAAGTTGCGGCTGGAGAACGCCGAAAGGTATCAGTTGTAAAATTCTAAGCCCAGTAAAAACCCGTAGTAAAATTCATTCACCAGAACCGACTCCATGTGGCCTAGAAAATGAAACGCTCCACTTTGTAATAAAACTTTAATTGTTCTTAATCACTCATATTGGCAATCAGTTAGCCACTATAGTAAATTTTAAATGTGATCAAGTAAAAGTAAAAAAATAAACATTTAAACTGATGCCTTTATAATAGTGAGGAAGTTAGTGGTTAAAATGTCAACCATCGATTTATTGGGACCACTAAGAATATTCCATCAATATTTAATCTTGTCCATACAAAACTGATTGAGCACTAAAAACCTATTAAATATGCTCATTATCAATAGGTGTATGCTTTTCGGCGTAATTAACATTCCTATAACTCAAATTCTAAGTTTGCTTATTGCTATTTATTACTATTTCTAAAAGATAAACTATTTTTTATTAACGTAGATTCAAATTGCAACCCTGCCTATTGCTAATTTTTTAATTTTTTTTTTTTAAAGATAAACTAGTTTTTATTAAGGCAGATTGGTTATTGCTATTTCCTGTCATTAAGGGTTAAATTTGGGATGGCTGATCAAACACATTTAAAATGAAAAGAATGTTCCCCGTAACGTCAAATTCTAAGCCTGTCTATTGCTATTTTTTAAAGATAAACTAGTTTTTATTAACGCAGATTGGTTATTGCTATCTCCTGTCATCAATAAGGGTTAGATTTATCAATAAAAGTTAATTTTGAGATGGTTGAATGAAAAAAATGTTTCTATAATATTAAGTTTTAAGTTTTAAGCTTGTTTATTGTTATTTATACAATATGAGTGGGTTTAACGGTTAAGAACATGTATACCATCAAGTTTCAAACCTGTCTATTTCTATTTATACAGTCTGAGTGTGCCTAATGGTTAAGAACATGTATTTCCTCCTAAAAGATTATATGTTCAAATCCAGAGGGGATTAGGGTAGCGTATGTATACCTTTGTAGACTTTACCAGTAAAATCACTAGAGGGAGGATGTCTCACACACCAATTCTGTGTCTGGCTTAACAATCCAGAAAGAGTAGGGTATGTATACCTTTGTAGACTTTACCAATAAAATCACTGAAGAGAAGATCTATACACCAATTCTGTGTCTGATATAGTAATCGTAAAAATATATTATTATTATTCTTATGCTATTTTTTTTTACAGATAAAACCAGTTCTGGTTTTTAATAACGAGTTATTGCTATTTCCTATAACGAGGAGAGAACAGTACCAGCAATGCATTATACCCAATAACGTACTCGCCACCAAGAACGCAAAAAGATCTGAAGATTCATACAACCTTTCATATATCCAGCAGCATGCCGATAAGAAGCTCCTCGAGGCAGTGTGGTTTACGATTGTTGCCAGCTCTCCGTTGGGAACTTCTCCATTAGCTCGTGACTACGTCTTGGTCTTCCCCAGTAAATGTATGAGACTGGTGTGAAGTGGTTATTCCCTTAGCCATCGAGGTTACGGTTGGCGCGATTCCCAAAATAGAAACGTCAGCATAGACCTGAAAAACTGCACCTCCATATTTTTCGACTTCAAATTATTTTTGTTACCTAACGGTCAGAAAAAAAAATGGTAGTAGCTCGATTTTCTCCTTAAATTTTGTTACCCAACAGTCAGAAAAAAAACTGGTAGTAACTCGATTTTCTCCTTAAATTTCAATTTTGTTACCCAACGGTCGAAAAAAAACTGGTAGTAACTCGATTTTCTCCTTAAATTTCAATTTTGTTACCCAACGGTCAGAAAAAAAACTGGTAGTAACTCGATTTTCTCCTTAAATTTCGCAGAGCATCTGTTTGGATTATCATGATATAACGGATTGGATCCAACTCGACTTTCTCCTCAAATCTCTCAGAGCATCTGTTTAGATTATCATGATATAACGGATTGGATCCAACTAATTGATGAGAGGGCACCTTGTACTCAATGAACTCTGCCATGCATACTGCCACGTGATCAAGTTCCCTATAAATTTTCATCGGATCCTATTTCTATTTCAGAGTGAAAAACAAAATATTAACATTCCATGTAGTTCGATTAATTAGAAAACATCATAATGAATCTTTATCCTAATTGTTTTGAGGAATACCTAACTTCGGAGTCAATGAAAATGGTTTCTTTTAATGAAATCAAAACCTACTTGCTCTCACATATCATGGGCCCTTTTAAAAGACTTAACGTTAAGGGGGTTAGACCATGTCAATGTACTGAAAGTAGTAAAAACCATGGTATTGGATCATCTCTTACTCTGTTGATAAATATTATTAAAAAAAAAAAGTTATCACTTATTCTTTTTTGGGCTATGTTTGTGGGTACACCATTGACATTGAGCACGATGCCTATGGAATCAATCAAAATGCATTTATTTAATAAAGTCAAATCCCAATTGCTCTCATAAATAATGAACCCTTTAAAGATTTTATGTTATATGTACTTTTAATAAGAGGATTAGAGCATGTCATGTATTTGAATAATTATTGCATATATGTAATATATCTTATTTTTTATATTAATCTACCAAAATCATTATTAAAATTTTGAAAAAATCATATTAAATCAAAATAAAAAACTAATCAAGAAATTGAAATATAAACAATATTATCAAAGGTAAACTTTGGATAGCTAGGTAGGATTAGTAGGTGCTATGATAAAAAATAAATGAGTAAAATAGAAAGAGGTCATTTTAATTTGAATGTATATGATAAATTAAATATAAGAAATTGGAACTTTCCATTACCTATGAGAATTATGAGAATAGGTAATGAATAAAATATAAGAAATTAGAACCTTCCATTACTTATTGGAATGCACATTATAAGTAGAATATAAGAAAATTTTAATTTATATCAAATTTTATAAAAAAACTTTTAGAGAAGAATCAATTTATATGATTGTTAAATAAAAGAGTCTAAATTCTATAAAAAAAAATTAAAAAAAAAAATCAAATTATATGATTGTTAAATAAAAGAGTCTTGTTTACTAAAACCCATAAAATCTTATCACCACCGTACAATATTTTTTAAGTTTTCATAGAAAATATTGCATCATAATAATTAGGGCTTATGTCCAATATTTTACATGTTATGAGTCTCTATATCTTAAGTGAATCTTTTTTTTATGAAACATTTAGATATCCATGGGCCTATAATTAAAAGAAGCATTTTCCAGTACTAAATAAAATACAAGAAATTAAAACCTTCCATCACTTATGGGAATGGACACTATAAGTAAAAGATAAGAAAAAATCAATTTATCTAGTATACTAAATTTTATAAAAGAACATTTAGAGAAGAATCAATGTATATGATTGTTAAATATAAGGGTCTTGTTTGCTAGAACTTATAAAACCCTATCAACAACTTACAATACTATTATTATTGAAACTCTCATAGAAGATAATGCATCATAATAATTAGGATTTATGTCAAACATTTTATTTCTTATGAGTCTCTAGTATTTTAATATTAATTAAGCCAAGTTCTTCCTCATATTTAATCTCAACAACCCATTTATCTTGAGTGAATATTTCTTTATGATACACTTAGATATCCATGGGCCTATAATTAAAAGAAATCATTTTCAAGTGGAATCGTGGTTTCTTTCCTTTTTAGTTCATACCAAGGGTAGTGCAGGGACTATAACGATGAGTTGGGGATTTGATTTATATCAGTTGTTAGTTGACCTCCCAACAATTCCATTTATCCAAAGTTATTTTGTATAATTTTGATTTTCATAATTAATTTAAACAAATATTTCTATTTCTCCCCATTTCTACTAGATATGGAGTTTAAGGTGTTTTTATAGGGCCGACGACGTAGCTCTCGAGACTGGGGCCGAGTATGTGTTATTTTATTATTATATTCTTTTTCTATATTTGATAATCTAATAATCTAGCAAGCAATAAATTGCATTGGTGATTTCATTATTGTTGCCACTACATTTCTTGTTCTCACCATATGCCATGATGTTGCCTCTCTGCAGCGCTCGACATTTCCTATCTCCATTGTTCCATTACGTTGCCTCTTTTTCTTGGTGGCATTGTCCTGAACTGTGTTATAAGTTGGAAATTCGGATTTGGGATGGTTAGAGTGGCAATGGCTATTTCGCCTCGTTTATTTTTATATGGGACTCCATTCTACAGACACAAGTTTCCTGAAGGTAGCCAAGTCAATGGTATCGTAAGTATGGGAGAGGCTCTTCTCAATCAATCTATCCTATCCAGTAAGTGAATTTTACTAGAATAATTTTGTCTCCAGTTAGAAACAATTTTTAGCTTAGAACATGCAAGGGTAATTAGGAGCAATTCATACCATTTTTTTATGAGCTAATGAACTAGGTCATGACATGTCTTGAATTTCCAGTGGCTTGGTCTTTGCGTTCCTTGGACAAGCATTTAACGTCCATTCCTCTCAACTACAAAAGAAAATAGGAGTAATTAATGCACTAATTCATGTTTTAGAAATTCTTTTCAATGAAATGAAATGAAAATGATATCAATTCAATGGTTACAACTTTTTCCAAGAGATTTTGAAACATGATACAATTTGTATTTAATGTTTATCATAATCTTCTTCTAGATAGTTCATTTTTATTTGTAGAGGATCCCAGAGGGAAAGTTGGGATTTGTCTAAGGTCCTGCATATGGATTGGAGTGATTACAAATCAGTTAAAATAGACTAAGTGAATAAATGCACACTATTGATAATTATTGATTAAATACCTTGCAAAAACTTCAGTGTAGGAATGAAAACCTATGCACACACATAGTGATCCAAAAAGGATTCAGAGAAGGCTAAAAATAACTCAGAACTTACAGAGGCATCTCAGAACGCTCAGAATGGCTCCAACAGACAAAGAAAGGGAAAAAATTCAAAGTTCCCAAAACTCATTAAAAATGGCATGATCGTGAAGAGAGCGTCGCAAATGATTCGTCAAACGATTCTAACAGTGCAAACGATTTGTCAAACAAGGTTACGGTTTGAAATATATTCACGGTCAAAGTTGTCGTCAACGAGGGCCAGTCAAGAGGGGACACATCATCGTCCATACTACTGACGTCAGCAGCTGATGTGGCAGGGTGACATCATCATACGAGATGATGACGTTAGCATGCCACATGGTAGAACAAAAGGCTACCACGTGTCACCCGCCAGTGGACTTTTTAGGGGTCCATATGGACCAATAGAAAAGTACCACATGGCACCCCCAAGAGATGCCAGGGAGCACCACGTGTTAGTACGACAGTGACAAGGCGAGCCATGTCAACATACAAGTGGGAGTATTAGTAGGCACCACGTGGCCCAATCATGGGGCGACATGTGGCATCCCAAGAATGCCCAATGTTGGCTCGTAACCAATTTTAGTTTTAAAAAAGAAATGGCGGCTCCGCCAAATCTGGTGGACCACGCCAATTTTGTATGGTCGTTGGTGGAGCTTCTAGTGGGCTGCTAAATATAGCGGGTACAAACAATACAACATATATATATATATATATATATATATATACGGGGTCGACCCCAGAACCTCCGGCTAGTACAACGCCTTCATAACTCCGCCCTAACCAATGCGCCAAGAGGTGTTTCTTGGTATATCCACCACTTCCATTATTAAAAAATGAAAATCCTCCTAGAGCCTAGGAGAGGGGGCGCAACCGTACTGTACAATCTGCTGTATGGATTTCAAGATGATTGCTTTCATAATTGCAGGTACATAGGGCACAAAAACCAAGACAAAATTCCTCTTGGGCCCAGGAGTGCCAGAGTTTGATTAGAGCGTGGAGATAGTCATTTTTGGGTAATTTGATGCCACGAATCCAATGATGATGTTTGTTTTCTGATCTGATCGTTATTTATGTAGTTTGATTTCAAAATGAGGTATATTCATGTATTTGCCAAATTCTTTTGCTGAGTTAATGAAAGAGCCTACCCATTTGAGAGTAGGACCCTGAGACATAGTCCACCAGGAACGAACTCCGTTATCAAGATTTTGTGTTTAGATCTGATGCTTATGTCTCTTCATTTTTAAGTTTTCCCTTCTTTATTGGTGCACTTTAATTTATGCTCATTTAATACAATTGTTTATAAGTCACGATGAAAAGATCCTAGATCATGTTAGTATTAGAGAAGTCATCTTTGAATTGAATTGTTGAGTGTGAATGCTTACTAGGGCCAATTATAAGCAGGGTGAAGGAACTCTAAAGACTTTCAATCCCGAAGTTGGTCCTGTATCAAGAAGGAAGAAAATGGCAGAAGAGGACAAGCGTGATGAACATGAGAAAAACTTTCACATGGTATTTTATCGCATGTCAGAAATGGTCGAGTGAATGTATGGAGATTATGATAAGAGGATGAATAAGAAAGGGAAGAACAATGAATCACATGCAGATGATGATGCTTCGGTAAACCAAGGGGCTGGAGGTGATCCTCCTGAGCCTCTGTCTTCACCTTCAACTTCTAGTTCTTCTTCCTCTGAGAATTCTCATCATTCCAACCATAAAGCATCTTTTAAGAAAACATTATTAAAGCTTTATGTAAAATTTGATTTACCTATGTTTAATGGATATGCTAATCTTGAAAAGATAGATAATTGGATTCGACAGGTTGAAGTGTCTTGTCGTGTCTAGTATATTGATAAAGAGAAAGTTAAAGTGAAATTGGCTTCTTGTCGATTGGAAGGCACCACTCTCGTATGGTGGGAGAGAAAGCTTCAAGACGAAAGTAAGTGTGGTAAGCTTCTTTCCTCATGGTCGGAATTTAAGTTAGCGATAAGGAAGCAATTTTATCCATTAGGGTATTTACATAAAGGCTAAAGCGATGATGGAATGGAAAACCTTAAGGAAAAGTAAAAGACAAACTGTAGAAAGTTTCACAGAAAAATTTAGGAAGAAAGCTCTTGCATTGAACATTCCTTTAGATTCTTATGAGACTTTAATGAAGTGTATTGGAAGACTTCACAGTTATATTCGACATACTTTTCTCTTGTTTAACCCCACTAGTCATGGCAAAGTTTGTGTGCAAGCCAATCACCTCAAAAATAGGGGGAAACATGTTCAAGAAGATCCCACAAAGAAACCTTCCAATTTCCCACAAAAGACTTTTAAGAAGTTTAAAAGGAAGGACAAGAAGACCGCTACAGTGAAGAGAGAAGGAGGAAAACCATATTGTACTCATTGCTAGAAGAGCGGTCACGATGAATAACACTGTTGGAAACTGCATCCGGAAAAGAAACTGAAATAGTTATGTGGAAAGGGGAAAAAAAATAGCGTTTCTACGGTGCAACAAGATCTTGGTTCCGATTCAGGAGATGAAGGAAAGATCACAGCAGTTGGAATACAAGGTAAAGATTATCTTCATGCTAGTTCTAGTTCCAATGATGAATATCATGTTGATGAATGAAAGAGTAATGAGTTATTTCACATAAGAGTTGTATCTAAACATACTAAGATAGATACATTATTTGATCTGGGTTCCCAAGTAAACTTAACATCTGAAGCACTTGCCAAGAAAATGGATCTTGAAATGAAACCACATCTGAAACCTTATCCTCTTGGTTGGGTATGTGACAAAGCAAAAAATAATGTCACTAAACAATGCAAGATTAGGTTTTCTATTGCTTCAAAATTTATTGATGAAGTTTATTTGGATGTTGTACCACTTGATATATGTGGCATAGTGTTGGGAAGTCCTTATCTGTATGATAGAAAAGAAGTCTTCTTTAGACATGAGAAAAAATACCACCTTACTAAGGGGGGAGTGGAATATATTGTTAGAGCTCACAGCATGAGGGTAAATACAACACTTGTTAGTGCAGGGCAAATGAAAAGACTCATAAACACTAATAAGATATATGTACTCATGGTCGTCAGAGAGAAAGATGTCGAGAAATCTAACTCTTTCCAAGGGTGTGATCAATCTCATAAAAAGGAATTAATTGATATTGTTTCTAATTATGATGCCATTTTTCAGGAACCAGATGGATTACCTCCTAAGAGGGAAATCCAACATGAGATACATATTCAATAGGATTCTCCTCTACCTAATGTGGGCATGTACAAGATGTCGGTTGTGGAGATGACAAAGATCAAGAAGCAGGTATAGGGCTTGTTGGATCAAGGGTTCATCAGGACCAGTTCATCTCCTTGTGGTTCTCTGATCGTGATGGTGCCAAAGAAATATGGCACATGGCAAATGTGTGTCGATTACCGAGCCTTAAATAAAATCACAGTGAAAAATAGATACCCTCTTCCTCGCATAGATGATTTACTTGATCAATTGAAGAATGTTGTCTATTTCACTAAGTTGGATTTGCGTAGTGGATATCATCAGATCAGAGTCACAGAACAGGATGCATGGAAAATTGCCTTTAGAACTAAACAAGAATTGTTTGAGTGGTTGGTTATGTCGTTTGGGCTTTGTAATGCTCTGACAACTTTCATGTGTGTGATTAATGATGTATTCATGACTTTCATAGATGAATTTGTGATTGTATATTTAGACAACATTCTTGTTTTTAGCGAGACATGGGATGAGCATGTGAGGCATGTAAAGCAAGTATTAGATACTTTTCAAAGGGAAAAGATGTATGAAAAATTTTCTAAATGTGAATTTGGCAAGAATGTACTTGTATACTTAGGTCATATTGTAGGAGGAGGACAATTGAAAATCGATCCTTCCAAATTTGATGTAATTGTAAATTGGATTGAACCAAAAAGTGTAACTAAAGTTCGAAGTTTCTTAGGTGCATTCCAGTATTGGAGGAGATTCATTCCCAACTTCTCCTTCATAGTAGCTCCTCTGCATGCCTTAACCAGTGTGAAGAACACTTTTCAGTGGGAAGGAAAGAAACAAAAATCTTTTGACACTTTGAAAGGGAAGATCAGTGTTGCACCAGTACTAGCACTATCAAATCTTCAACAACCTTTTGAGATCAAGACAGATGCCAGCAGATACGCCATGGGTGCAATACTAATGCAATATCGTAAGCCTATCTATTACCACTCTGAAACTTGTAACCAGGCTATTGTTAACTATCCTACATATGATAAAGAGTTGTATGCATTAGTCCAGAGTGTAAACAAATGAAAGCACTACTTGTTAGGGAAGGAAACCATTATACATATAGATCACCAACCCTTACAGTATCTTCAAGCATAGACCAAATTGCAACAATCTCGGCACTACAGGTGGATGGGGTTTCTACAACAGTTTTTTACTTGGTAATCAAGTAAAAAAAGGATACAAGTAATAAGGTAGCTGATATGCTTTCTAGACCTCCTATTGTTGCATCTATTATTTTGAAGAATGCTTCTTTATCTCATGATAGCTATATAGAACAATATTTCATCGATGAATATTTCAAAGAAGTATATACGAATCTAACCCTTGGTGCACAGGTAGAGAACTATTATCTGCAAGGAAAGTTACTTTACCATCTTGGAAAGCTATGTATTCCTACAAGTGAATAAGTCCATGTAATATGAGAAGCTCATACTTCTCTTGTGTCTGGGAATTTTGGGGTAGGAAAAACTATGGCTCATTTGCATAGGTTTTGTTACTGGCCTTAAATGAAAACAATTGTAACTAAAATGTAAAGGGGTGTGTGATGTGTTCTACCTGTAATCCCACTAATAGAAAACTATGACTATACTCACCACTTCCTATTCCATCCCATCCATGGGAAAGTATACCCATGGATTTTGTAGGGGGTTTACCCATGACCAAAGGGGGTCATGATTATTTGTATGTTGTAGTGGATAGGTTCAACAAGATGTGTATATTGATGCCTTGTAAAAAGAAGATCACTACTAAGAAGACTGCTAATATCTTCTTTCAACATGTTTGGGTTCACTTTGGATTACCCACATCTATCCTCTCTGATCGAGATACTCGATTCCTTGGGGACTTTTGGACTAGCTTGTGGAGAATGATGGAAACCAAATTGAAGAGGAGAACTGCTTTCCATCTATAGAACGATAGAAAGACAGAGGTGGTAAACTGAACGAAGGTACTTTTTTTTCGAGGCTACTACAACAAGTGTCCCAAGGTATGGGATGAATAGATACCCTATGTACAACATGCGTACAACCAAGATTTACATTAATCCACTCGGAGTTCACCTTTTGAGACATGTTTTTGGTATCTACCAAAGGTTCCTTTGGACTTGATATACGAGAGAGATGTCGATGTAAATGAAGATAGAATAGAGAACAGAGCCCGCAAGTTCGTCCAGAGGATTCAACAGATACACCAGGCAATCAAGGAACAGTTGGAGAAAAATCAAGAACAATATAAATCTCAGCACGACAAGCATAGGGTTGATCATCAGTTCCAGGTTGGAGACCGGGTATGGCTTCACATCAGCAAGGAGAGATTGAAGGGTGAAGGAAAGAAACTCAAGCCCATTCTTTATGGACCCTTCACTATCTTAGAGAAAAGAGGTACCAATTATTTTTATCTGGATCTTCCACCTTATATGTAGATTTACTCAGTTGTGAATGTTGAGAACTTGAAACTTTTTGAGCCTCCCACGGTCATGGATCAAGATGAGGAAGTTTCAACCATCAGTTGATGAGTTTGCACCTGAGTACTTGGATGAGATACAAGAATATATCATCATGGATAGGATGACGAGGACTTCACGCAAGAGCGATGTTTATTATCTTCGAGTAGGCTTAAAAGGCACCCATCCAAGAAAAGCAAAGTGGACCAAAAAGGACAAACTGAGGGGACTCTTCCCTCACTTACTAGTTGATTGATGAAAGATTTTGGTGGTTCAAAAATTTCTCAGTGGGAAGGATTGATCCAAAAAGGATCCAAAGAAGGCTAAGAATAATTCAAAACTCACAAAGGCAGCTCATAACGCTCAGAATGGCTCCAACAGACAAAGAAAGGGAAAAAATTCAAAGTTCCCAAAACTCGGTAAAAATGGCATGATCGCGAAGAGCGTGTCGCAAGATTTATAACGACACAAATGAATCGTCAAACGGAGTTACGGTTTGAAATATATTCATGATCAAAGTTGCAGTCAACTAGGGCCAGTCAACAGGGGACAGATCATCGTCCGTACTATTGACGTCAGCATGACATAAGAAAATGATGTGGCAGGGTGACATCATCATATGGGATGTTGATGTCAGCATGCCATGTGGAAGCACCAGAGGATTCCACATGTCACGTGCCAGTGGGATTTTCATGGGTCCATATGGACCAATAGAAAAGTGCCATGTGGCACCCCCAGAAGATGCCATGTGGCACCACCAAGAGAGCGCCACATGTTAGTATGATAGTGACAGGGCGAGCCACGTCAACATACAAGTGGGAATATCAGCAGGCGCCATGTGGCCCAATCATGTGGTGACACTTGGAATCCCGAGAATGCCCAATGTTGGCCTGTAAATGATTTTAGTTTTAAAAAAGAAATGGAGGGTCTGCCAAATCTGGCGGACCACGCCAATTTTGAATGGTCATTGGCAGAGCTTCTAACGGGCCACCAAATATAGTGGCGTACAAACAATACAACATATATATATTAACCACTACCAAAAATGGAGTCCGGCAGGTTCGACCCTAGAACCTCCGGCTAGCACAACGCCTTTAGAACTCTGCCCTAACCAACGTGCCACGAGGTGTTTCTTGGTATATCCGCCACTGCCATTATTTAAAAATACAAATACGCCCAGATCCGGGGAGAGGGGGAGCGATTGTACTGTACAATATGTGGCATAGATTTCGAGATGAATGTTGTCATAATTGCAGGTACAGAGGGCATGAAAACTGAGACAAAATTCTTCTTGGGCCTGGGAGTTCCAGAGTCGGATAAGAGCATGGAGACAACCATTTTTGGGTAATTCAATGCCACGATTCCAATGGTGATGTTTGTTTTCTGATCCGATCATTATTTTTGCAACTTGATTTCAGAATGAGGTATATTCATGTATTTTCCAAATTCTTTTGTTGAGTTAATGAAAGAGCCTAACCATTTGAGAGCAGGACCCGGAGACATAGTTCACCAGGGATGAACTCCATTATCAATCTTTTGTGTTCACATGTGATGCTCATGTATCTTAATTTTTAAGTTTTCCTTTCTTTATTGGTGCACTTTAATTTATGCTCATTTAATACAATTCTTTATAAGTCACGATGAAAAGATCCCGGATCACATAGAGAGACTATGTGGACACATAGAGAGATGCATATTTCAATGATGAGTAAGGATAACAATGTCAATGAGAGGATATTGAATTGAAAAATATAGTGTTACACTTCAACACTCACCTAAATAATTTCTAACACAAAATGTTGCAGCAAAACAACCAGTGAATTATAAGGAGCCCTGAAATATAAATGTATAAATCTTAGTCTTTGTTGCATATAAATAGATCATATTTTTTCAATATTTTTTAAAAATTTTGGTTATAAATTGAGAAGAATGGTTAAAATTGTATATATTAGTTGAAATTGTACAAGTCTAGTTGTTGATATTTCATAGTGTACGATACATAAATGGTAAATTATAACAAATGGAGCATATTTTTCTAACTATTTTTACCCAAATCGTTGAAGTCTTGTGCTAGTCAACAACAATTCCATCCATCTCATAAAAAAAGGTTGAGCATATTTTTCTCTCTAAATATGAAAAACAATGTGTGGAAATCCTGTCAGATGTTATTTTACAGAGTTATTAGAGCCACAGTCAGAGAACACGAATACATAACAAACATGGAATTCTATTTAAGCTTATGTTGTCACCAACTCAAAATGGAAAAAAAAAAAGAATTGAAAATAACATCAAATGCTTGGCCTATGTTTCCTCCTCTTCAAAGCCATAACTTTTAGAGTACGGACTCCAAAAGAACAATAAAGATAACCATCATTTAAACTTCCAATATTTATAACTTGCTTGGGACATTCATAGTTGTGTCTTCACTCTTGATTTAGAATCATTGTTCTCAAACCTACAAATAATAGGTTAGATTTCAAATCATTCAAGTACTTTCTTATCATTGTTGGGGTTGTTGGTATATTCTATTAGTCATTGTTGAGGTTGTTGGTATATTCTATTAGTCATTGTTGAGGTTGTTGATATATTCTAGCAGTGGCTTTGCATTGTGTGAAATTGAATTGAATTGATTTGTAGAGGATGCCCTATTTATTCCATCCGAGGTGAGATCTAAGGTAGCCACTATGTTCCCCTCCCACTTAAGCAGAGAAATGATTTTATATCGACCCCATTATCCATGCCCTAGTCTATGAATTAAAAAAAGTGTTGTTTTCTTCCTTCTCCTTCCTGATTCATTTCACAAAAAAAAAATCTCAAATCACCTCATCATGGGACTCCATCATTGCTTTATTGCAAATCAAAAAACCAAAAGGAAAGAAAAACAAAGCAGAACATAAGAGGTTGCTAAGGTTTTGGGATTCCACTACCATACTTCAAGCTTTTCTTCGAGTATGCTAAAACCCATGAGAAGAGGACGATGGAAAGAAAGAACACAATGAGCTCATACCTATTGTTTGTAGTGGTTAGCAACAAGTTTTGAACAATGGAAACACTAGTATAGTCAATGGCTTGTGCTAGTATCACTAATACCATTAATTGATGGAACATCGTGGCCTGTGACCATGATCAATATTAGGATCCAAAATAGTGAGAATACTACTCCCACCTTATAAAACATTTTATAGAATATGATCTTGAATAGACTTGTGAAAAATCGACCAGATTCAACATACATCTCTCATGTTTCTAGTTGAACAGATGTAGAAATTGTTGCCATTTCTTCTTCATGCAAGAATCTTTTGTTAGTTCTTAACCTGTGACAAATGCACTMTGACATATTTGTAAGTAACAAGGAAATTAATTTTATTTGCATCCACAATTTTAGTTAATGAATCAAAACTAACAAAAACTCATTTTAATCCCAATTTTAACTTTACAAAAAATTAAAAAAACATGAAATATAAATCTCTTACAKGAATATTATTATTAATACAAATTAATGAACATATTCCTTCCTTCAAGTTGCAAACACGTGACTTCTCCCCAAATTGTTAGCCATTTGATGACATGTGTAATAAAAAAAAATATGATTAACATGTGACTCTTATAAAAGTGACATTATTAGTATGTATAAAACCAATGGACTTTGAATAATGAAATTAAAATAATTCAAAAACTTTAGTCACTGAAGTAACGAAAAAAAATACTTTTTCCCTTCAAATTACGGTGACAAAAATAGAGAATCCCAATTCCTATAACAACAGTGTGTTGTTCCTATGTATGCATACTTATAATTTTTAAAAGTTTCTCTCATGACATTTATCATTATCATACATAGAAAGCTATTCGACTGAATACCACCTTAATAACAAAAAAATGACCCCCTCTCTCTAGATCATCAACTTACCAAATCTCACCAACTATACATATATAGTGGTATACACAAAATTCATCAGACTTTTGTCTATACACGTGACGTGGGAACTTCTGAACAACTAGTATTTGTACACAAGTTTGAAAACTTCAAAAAACTACATTAATGACAGGGAAACCCCATTATTGTCTGGAATTGCATCAAATATACTATTGATAATGTGATAATATTGTTGATAAGGGAATCCTAACAAAAACAACAAACCACCCCATACAAAAACCTAAAAAGGGGACACAGGAAAGAATTTACCACCCCATACAAAAACCTAAAAAGGGGACACATGAAAGAACTTTTTGCAGGGCATGTCTTTTGTTGTTGTTGGCAATTGCTTCATCATTATCATACCTAAGACCTACATAATAATAAAAAAATCCAAAATCCTTTCACCATTCCTCGTCAAGATTGCTAGCTTACCAAATATTCCCCCCTCTCTATTTTGTTGTATCCATGGAATGTATCATATTTTCATCCATGCGTGATGTGGAAAGATATGACCAGCCATTATTGGAACCCATGCTTGAAAACTTCAAATAAATGACATTTTCCAAACACTAATCGAGAGATAGCCAAAAGAACATTCTCATGAATCCAAACATATGTATAGTGATGATAATTTTGATAAGGACATAATATTTAGAGGATGAATTCAATCTGTTTAGCTATGTTTCAATATGGAAATATATCACGGAACTTTAAAATATTATGTGAAAATCATGCCTTTAGTAATGTTTGTTCGATGTTAGTATATTGTTTCTTTTTCCTAACAAGTCTACTATCATTGTGCGAAAGAAAATGAAGACACCACAAACATTTTATGTGATCTTTCATACGCTTCATTAATAATATAAATACATATACAACACTGTGTGCATCATTTCATTGGATAATCCATAATCTAGACAACCCACAAAAGTTGATCACAAAAGCCAAAGAACTGTTACTTCTCATTAATTTTGTACTTAGTAAAACTATGCATAAAACAAATATATATCATTAAAATATGGGAAAATCCAAATACGAGGAAGCATAAAAAAAACATATCCTTCCAACCTGAAAAATTACAGCTATCCACATTGTTATCACTCTATAATTTATATAGGTTGTAGAAGAAAAGACAGAGGTAACCACAAAACCACTTTTGAAGTTGGGATATAGCCCTGCCAACTTCAAAGAGGGATCTCTCTGTAAGATTTAGATATGTTTGTGTTAAGATATTAGGCTAGTTATGGCAGTTCAGGATTTGTTGTTTGTTTGAAATATTTGGCTGATTGAATGCTTAGATTACCATTGGGCTATGGGGTCTATCTTTTAAAATAATGATCTTTTTCAACTTTAATAAAGTTTCTTCACAGGGAAAGATAGTTAAACTTTTTGGATCTTGGTAAATTTAGATGAAGTGAATGGGAAGAAATGAGAAGAGTTCCATCAAGTAAAGAGAGCAGTTAAGAATTATTTTTACTTAATTTCAATTGAAAAACATAGATATCATTCAAAGTCAGAAACATAGTATTTTGAGAAAAAAAGTGTTCTTAAGCCTTCTTTTGAATAATAAGAATTAGAAACACATAAAATGATGACAGAGAATGAAAAACATAAACAAATAGAGATGCACATCACCAATAGTCTGACACGAGAATCTTGTGAAAGAGTCTTTTTTTTATTACTGGTTGATCCTCTTAAGTTATACACAGTAGCTTTCTTCAATGCAAAAATCAACCATCAATACTTTGAAAGGAGAAGTATTTATACAATTATTTACCAAGATCCTATCATAGATGATCAAGATGTAATTTAGGAATATCTAAACTAACTGTATCTTTGATTACAAAAATTTAGGAATCTTTTAGATCTGCTCAAATTTCTGGTGTTGATTTGGTGGAAGTTGTTGATGACTTGTATCTTTGACTTTTCTTAGTTGTTTGTTCTTGTTGGCTAAAACATCAAACTCATATTTATTTAAGTAACTCGCATAGCTTGTCCCACCTCTTTTTACTTTGGATTGATATCTTGAGTAATTTTCTGTAAATTTCATCCATCTCTGTATACCTAGCAAAAGTAGGATTAGTAATGAAAATATGTTTGATTTCATGTTGAATGCTCAAGTCAAACTGTAATGTTTCAAGGAATGCTTTCCCAGTGACGCTTCCTCATATTCCTACAAACTTTGAATTATCCTTTGCAATTGTCTTCAATTTTTGGTTGTAATCAGGTAGGGTGATCAACTTGTCATTTAGCACTAACAAACCAGGAATCCCTTTCTTGTGTAGCACCTCAAACTTGCTGAAGAACCTTTGCACACCTATGTCCATAACCTAATATTTTTCTTCCAATTGCAACATGAGGCCTTTCTTGGTCAGAACCCTTTTTATTTCTAGGATAGTTTTGGTTCTGTCCTCTATATCCAACTCTTCTAACTCCTGTTTGTTTTTAGAGTTTAGAAACCTGATGAGCTATGCGACTTCTGTTGGATTTTCTCCCAATTCTTCTTTTATAATTTCAATGGCTCCTCTAGCTTTCTGGATCAATTCATGCTGCTAAAAAATGATCTGTATAGAGGGCCAAATATCTGTCATGGATTTATTGATGTTTATCCATATGTTTTCCTTATATTCGACTAAGGTATTTTCCATGGTTGTTTCTTTCCCTAATTGTTGAAGTTGTTGGCTGAGTCTCTGAGATTTGTGCATTTCTTCCTGATGAGAAGCCTGGAACATTTCTTTTAGTTCTTGTAATATCTTTACCTCTTTCTATAACTTTTTAATTTATGCTCCTTGTATGGACATATCCTCCATAGATTTCACTAATTTATGAGAAGCATCTAAAGTTTGTGATGGGATTATTGTTGATGTAGAAAATTCTGTTGTTTTTATCCTGATAGGGGCACTGCATCTAATGGAACCATGGCCAACTGTACATTATGCTCTTTTTCTTTGATCATCTTGTCCATCTCTGCTTCCATTTCTCTAATCTGTGCATTTTGTTCCATGATCAATTTGAGCATCTCTTCTTTTTGGATTTATGTTTCAGCTACTTCTTTAGTTTGTGAATCCTCTGTTTCAGGAAGCTTCAACTATTTCTCGAGTGATGTTATATCAACATTCTTCTTCTTGATCAACTCTTCTATTTCTTTGACATTATTTGGGTCATATCCAATCTTAAGAACTAATTCTTTCAATGATTTTATCTTATTATCCTTGGCCAAAGAAGAAATCTTCTCAATATTTAATTGGGATTGGATATTGGTCAATGATATCTGCAATTTAGAAGTTGTCATTGAGGTGTTTGTTAGGGTTGAAAAGATCATCTCCCATGCCTGTCTATGCATATCCATCTGTTCAACATGATGAACATCCTTTATATCAAACTCAAAAGAAGACTTCTTGTAATATGATGTTGTCTTTGGATATGGGACCTGTGCTTGTAAGAATGCCATTTGCATTCTTCCCTTCTCTGTGTTAAAAGATGACAACAATCTGCTAAGCAGTAGAGGTATGTTTCCAAAACTAAGTATAAGTGTTGGTATTAAGAATCTCATTTCTTTGTTTAATTTCCTTATACTTGTCAAAAATATTTGACTTTGTCCTTGAATTGATTCGGTTATCAGAGTTGTGTCTGGATTTCTTTGAGAGGCTGGTGATGACGGAGAACCTACAAATAAACTATCTGATTGGGCTGAAGAATGTGGTCCTTCCAAAACTATTGTAGACTACATTTCTCCCTCTTTAAGAAAATATGTTGTGTGACTAGTTTTAGTCTTCTTTCTATTTACTTGAAAATATTCAGCTTATACCTATGTGACTGAAGGAGAAACTTCCTTCCTTGATCTTGTCTATGCTTTATTTTGAGGTGTAGTGGTCTGTGAAGTGATTATAGAGATAGGCTACTCCTCTTCTTCTTGTAATGTGTTTTCTTCCCATTCAGCCTGGTTCATATATATTTCAACCTCTGGCCTTTGTGTGTGCACATAGGGAGTGGTATTTTGTTTGGTCCTCGACTCAAAAATGATGCCAAATGGGTCATATGACCAAATGAAACTAAGAGGAAACTTCATCTGTCTCAAGAGGATGTATGCTTCTTCACCAGATGCTCTTATGTTGCAGATAAATTGTCTAATATGAGTTTTGATTTTGAATTGGGATTTCTTCTTGGCCACTACAAAATGAATTTCATCTGAATTTATCATCTTCCTTATATACTCCAATGCAAAAATCTTCATTGGGAGGTATTTAGGAAATTTTTAAGGCGGCAAATCACATCCATATACCTTGATTTCTGTAGGTGCAAAACCTTCTGAATTTCTTCACTAACCCTGGGTTCTATGCTGCTTCTCAGCAAACAAGTATATGGATGGATGAATTGTTCAATGAAATCCTTGAAGTTGTATTATGTTGAGTTCTTTCTCACTAAGGAGGTCCAAAATATGACTGATTGTGGGCTTCCTTGTTCATTTAGCTTTTGGAGAGAGAAAGGAAACCTGTCTACATGATAAAATAGGAACATATAAACTAGCATTGAAGAATATTTGAACATTTCTTCAGTTAGAAACTTAAGGATTTGTTCATGAATGTTGTCAGCCAAAAATTGGTTGAAATTCAACTTCGCAGAAACCTTTTCTTTTGTAGAAAAAATGGACAGAAAACCTAGAATAGGTTCATCTACCCATTCATCAGAATAATAACCTAACAGATATGAGAGCATGGATATAATCTGGTTAGCCTCTTCTATGGAAATGGAAGAGGGGTATGGTGTATTTGCCTTAGGAAATTGGGCATATTCAAGGAGGAAAATCTCAAAAATATGGGCTCTCTAGGATAGGTTAATTTCTGGTACAATTCATTTAAGGCTTCGATAGAGAAAGGGGTGGTGGAATCATTTTTAGGGATCTGTAGCATTTGATCAATTGTCTCAAAGGTAATTGTGAATATGATTTCACCAGTGGGAGAAGCAATGGCTCTTTGTCCTGGCAGATAATTGGCTTGGCATCTGAGGAAAAATTCAGGGAAAGGATAAGTCTAAGGAAACATGTAAAGGGGTAAATAGGATTCCCATAGTCCAATTTCATCGCTCTGGTCGAGGAAGATTTCTTTCAGCTAGGAGTGTAATTTGAAGAAATCGAATTCGCACCTCGGCTCTGCAACCTTGTAGTCTCTTTTTGCTAGAGGAATGTGGTCCAGGTCGATGGGAGGGGGAATCACTGGGTTTTCAGAGGTGTTGATAGGCTTGACCTTGGGAGCCATAATTGACAAAATAAACAGTAAAAGGATGGAAACACTGTAATTACCAGAATAAAAATATCTTGTTGACGGTGAGAGATGGTGGTGGTAGTTTGACATCTTAGATCGGTGCAGTCTTCACGGGATCTTAGTCAGCAAACAATGTAACGTGATGAAAACGAGGGGTTTTAATACGCACAGGGATATCCGTTATGGCACGGGGTCGTTATGAGACAACTAACAGTCACGGGGATGGGTTTAATTGGCTAACGGGTATGTTGTGTGCGACAGGTGTCATGTAGGTAGAGTGTAGTAACGGTGGGGAAAATGAATGGTATTGGGATTAGGTTAGGAAGATTTCAGGGGGGGTTTGGTGGTATATGGAAATACGAGGGGGGGGGGGGGGGGGAAGTGATGGAGGGTTGTCGATCGGGTATGGGATGTTGTCACTGAGGAGGATTTTCACGAAACTTATGTGCTACAAGACAAAATGTATTTTCAACTTCCAAACTTTAGATAAAAATACATATGTCATAAATTCAAAGTTAGCTTTTTGAAATCTTTGGATTCTAATTTATTTTTACTATGCTAAACTAACCTATTTTGATCAACTTATGGTATATTTTAATGTGCAAACCCCTTTCAATTTTCTCTGAAAGGATAATTCACCTAACCTATCTCCTATATTATGCATCTAACTCATTAATCTACCTTAAACAATTGGATTAATTTATTCCTCTACCTAACTACTTTATCCAAGATTAGACAATTTGGCTAAAATTATTCTCTAACCTAACAACAACAATTTAAAAAATGTTTGATCATGATTAGACTGTATGATTCCAACTTATTTTTCTTTTCATGGGGTTTTATTATTTTTCTCTTTTTCTCTTTTTATTTTATTTTATTTTTTCCTTTTTTTTTTCTTTTCTTTTATACCCTCTTTTTGTTTTCATTATTTTTTATCTTTTTTATTTTTCTTTTGGAAATCATTTTGTTGAGTCTCCATTTTGACACTTCTAATTCCCTATATTACCTTGTATATGAGCCTATTTTACCTATTCTATGAGTATATACTTAACTAGTTTCCTCCATAAATACATGTGATGACCTTATCCATATACATAAAGAGGTAACTTATGATTAAGGCCGCATGATTTGTTTATTTTTCTTGAGTTAATTCGATTAAATGTTTGATTTTGTATGATCCTAATTATTTGACTCTTAAGTAGCATTATTCTGGTACCTCACTATTCAGGTACTCCAACTATGGCATGATCCAGTACCAAGTCTATTCTGGTACACAAAATCTCCACCTATTTTGGTACTATCCGCTCAACATTATTCTGGTACCCGCATAGCATGGCATTCGGTACCAACACACTCTGCGCTATTCTGGTACCAATTCTTGCGCCTAATCCGGTACTCAGGGTGGTGACTGCGTTTATCTGGTACCAAACCCATGTTTCCAGAATTCACATGTTGAACGAGTACACTGATGGAGATTCCAAGAAGTTAGTTGGATCGAAGTTTCTAAAGTAGTTTTCAAGATCATGATAGACATCATCACTCATGCACTTTGTGTCGCGAGGATGAAGTCCATCCCTAGAGATTCGATGTGAAATACCAATTGTAATATTTTAAAAACTATTTTATACTTATCCTTAGATCTTGATAGTATTGGCTCACCTTTTTTATAAGTGATGATGTATCGGTGATAAAATAAGAGGGATGTAATGAAGAAAGTAGCAAGAATAGAATGATACATGTTATCATAATGTACGAGATGATGAACTGTTGATTCAATTTACAAGTTGAAGGAATACAAATGATCTGTTGTGCAATTCCTAAGTATGATTATAACATTTTAGTCTGTTATCTTTTTAGAGGTACCTTGTTGGTTTGGCAAGGGCCCACCGCCCCAACCAAGGTAAACCTCCATGTACATGCTTTGTGTGATTTTGTGAACATTTAACAATTGTATGTGTTGTCAATGATTTCAAATACATTTTAAAGTTCAACATAGAATCATTTTCTTTTGAATTAGTGTGAGTAAATAGATATTGGACAGAATAGATAGTTTCATTTTCTACTTCTGCAGGTTGACATTTAATTGACAAGAATATGATGTGTGGAATTTATAAGCAAAGAAAGTTTTTATTTTGAGTTTTCAAGTGCGGTGTTCTTAGTAGTACAAGAACCATAGAAATTTATCTCTTATATTCATGTTCCATAATGAAGTCTCTCAGTCATGTTGGCTGCTTCCTATACTAAAGAAGATTTGATTAAATAAAATAGAGTTGGGATTGATTTATTTTAAAGAGTGACTAAAGTTGATTGTTAATCACTATTTTCGATTGCTACAAGGAACAAGATCTTAAGTTCATCTCTCCATTTCATAAGCCTGGAATGAACAAACTTGTTACCTAAGAAAGAACCTTTTGAGTGGATGTTTCTTTGAGAAGATTTGTTATCAGTTTTCTCTTCTAAGTTTAAAGTTGTGTGAAGCATTCAAAAATCCTAGAAACATAGTATTATGTTATTAATTATTTCTTGCTTAAGCTAGATACAACAGACATAGGTAGGCTACCTGTTCTCGACACATATAGTGTAACAACTATTTTGATTACGAATCCAGGATTGACATATAAATGAGTGTAATATATTGAACATATTTATACACCAACATTTTGGTGCCGTTGTCAGGGTGTTGTAAACAATAATAGGTAGCATTTTGAATTTTTTTTATTGGTTTGATGAGTTTGGATTGGATTTAAGGACAATCTGAGGGAGGAGAGAAGGTTGTAAGACAAGAGGTAAGAACATGCACATCCACTTTGATGGGGTTTCTCCAAAGTTAGGTTGTCCTCTTACTTTTGATAGTTAGAAGTTTGTTTTTTTGTATTGGAATTTCTTTTATGAGTAGGTATAGGGATAATAAAGGTAGATTTATTGCTTCCAAAATTTTAGAAAAAATAGAAAAACAAACAACAATAACCCCCCCCACACTAATTCATCTAAAATTCGCGCAGGAAAAATTCTGAGAGGATAAATTTCAAAGGAAGTAATTGAAACAACAACCAAAGGCACTAAATCTGAAGCCACTTTTAGGTTGAAAGCATAATACAACAAGCAAGAGAGGAAGCATTGGCGACCCCATCAGAAGGAGGAGATGGAAAAGAAACAGAGGTAGTGATAGAGGAAGTTGCATTTTCCATTGGGGAACCACACAAGGCATTGGAGCAGTTAGATATACCAAACAATCAAGTGGTTGAACCATCACTTAGTGGAGAGACATCACCACCATCCTACAAACTATTTGGAGATATGGCAGAAGAGGAAGGAAATGCAACCAATGAAATAGAGGCATTTGGATTCCCAATACTAGACATCTCCAAAGATGTTGCTATGAAGAATATTCCATTGTCCTCACTGCCTCACTTCCATGGTATGTCAACAGAAGATCCTGATTCATTTTTGTTTGAATTTGATATACTATGTAGAAGTTATAATTACACTGATAATGCACAAAAAATAAAACTCTTTCCAGCTACACTAAAAGATTCAACACTAAGGTGGTTTATGATCCTAGGAGAACACACTATCTTATCTTGGGATGGTATGAAGGATACCTTCCTCCAGAAATATCAAGATTACCGTAGACCTAGGGATTCTAGGAATGACATATTTAAAATGCATCAATCTGAGGAAGAGAGCTTGGAAGATTACCTAGAGAGGTTCCTATACAACTACCAAAAGACTAAGAAATTTTCCTTAGACACAACCACAGTTAGGAATATCTTCCTAAAGGGTGTGAGGGATGATTTCATTGAAGTATTAAACCTCATGAGTTCTGGAGGTGTGTACCAAGATCCATTTGCATGCATAGCAGAGTATTGTAAGAGATACTCCCGCGATCAAGCCAAAACATGAAAAAGTGTAAGGGATCCTACAAACAAAATTGTTAAACCCACATTAGGAGGTGTTACTAGGATTGAATTAGGGAATCTACTAGAAAAATTCAAAATAGACATCCTAAACACCATCATTTCCCAAATTGATACCATCAAAATTAAAAGGAAACAAGAAGAAGAGAATGATGCTTTGGCAATTTTCTGTCATCGGTGTAGGAAAGATCATCCTGAAAAGGAATTTCCCCTTAATTTTATTGAAATCTGTGGTCTCTGTACAGAGGATCACCCTACCAATGAGTGCCCTTATTTACCTAGACTTAAAGAAATTTTCAAGGGAGGAGGATAACCTCATGAAACATCCTACCTCCCTAAGAGGCCATGGAGACAACAAAATCCCAATATGTTTGCAGACCCTACTACACAATATTCACAACATCAATGGGTACCTTCGATGTCTTATCCTTAATGGTCACCACAACAACTACAAATCCAACCTTGGTAACAAGGAGGGAGAGGGCATGCATATGGGAATGTTACCTTTCAACAAACAAATTTTCCCACCTACCCACAATACCCTTCCAATATTTCTCAGTTACTCCCAAGATTTAATCCTCCTGCTCTTCCTCCACTGCCACAACTGCAACAACAACTTTCATTGCCTATGAATCCAAATCTACAAAAACAAATGCAAGTTGCAGCTATTCAAAACCCTCCTCGGCCTACCCCTATTCCTGCACAACCCATCCCCAATCCAAATAACATACCTACACAACCTGTACAAAACCTTGAAGTACAAACCTACCCTACATATGTGATAACCCCTTCTCTATTCAATGGAATTGAATTAAGATCAGGGAGGGCTGTAAATAAAAAAAATCCTATTGTGGTTATTCAAGAAGAAGAACAAGTAGACAATCACGCAGTTCAAGAAGAAGAACAAATAGATATTCAAACAGTTCAAAGAGAAGAACAAATGGATAATCAATTAAATGAACAAAGAAACACCCCTGTGCAACAAGAAACTCCTCCTCACAATTCTCATGCAACAGAAACACCTTAGAAAATGAAACCTCCTCCTTATCCAGAAAGGTTACTTGTGAAGAAATCTGAGGAACCTCTAGGACATAATCTAGAGACTGAACTTATAAATATATGTGTAAATATTCCCCTACTTCAGGCCATCATTAAGGATATACCTATTTATGCTAAAATTGTAAGGGAACTTTGCATTAAAGATCCAGGGAGGAAAAGGAAGGAGCCTTCTGTCATACAGGTGGTTGGACAGTTGTCAGAGTTTATAACAGAAATGCCATCCAAATATAGTGATCCAGGAAACCTAGTGGTAACCATAGAATTTAACAGTGTTTCTTTGCCAAACACACTTATTGATCTAGGGGCAGAAATAAATGTTATGTTGGTTCACACTATGGAAACGTCGCAACTAAATCACCTAAGACCAACACAAACTTTGTTGGAGCTTGCAAACAAATCAGTTATCACCCCAGTAGGAATTTTAGATGATGTAACAGTTACCTTGGCTTCTTGGGAATGCCCTGTGGATTTCTTAGTGATTCATCCCAAATCCTCCAAACCAGGACATCTAGTAGTACTTGGCCGAACTTGGTTGGCCACTGCTGATGCATTTATTAGTTGTCGGTTTGGAGAGACGACAATTTCCAATGGCACTCAAACTCAAAAACTTATCCTTTTTCCCCTTGCCTAACCAGCCACCAAAGTTCCTCTCTAGTTGGACTGCACTCAACCCTTGTTGACACTCGAACAGGTAAAAGGAGTTCAAGAGAAAACTAAAGAACAAATTTTAAGTCTATTCTTGGTTGATTCAACATGCATTGAATATCCTCAATCTTTTCCTAAATATACACATATCTTTAGCTCTGCATTCCAAGAAATTTGGCACCCCTCCACCTCTACAATAGCCACCATTTCACAAATAGATGAAGGGAAAGAATCAACTGTTCAGGTTGTTGAAATTAGTCCTAGAAAATCTTTGTATATCAATGCTATCTTAGAAATAGATCAACAACAAAATTTGATACAGATGATTCAAGGGAAATCTGGTGCTTTTGCATGGGATTACTCTGACATGAAAGGGATCCATCCAGACACTTGTATGCATCATATTTACACTAATGATCAAATCATACCTGTTAGGCAACCCCAAAGAAGAATGAATCCAGCCTTCAAAGACATAGTGAAAGAAGAACTCCAGAAACTCCTACAAGCCAATTTCATCTATTCTATATTAGATAGCAAGTGGGTCTCCCCATTAGTTATCATCCCTAAGAAGAATGGTAAATGGAGGATTTGTGTGGAATTTCGAGAATTAAACAAGGCTACCTACAAAGATTACTTTCCTTTGCCTTTCATAGACCAAATCTTGGACACTTTGTCTGGGAAGAGGTTTTTTTCTTTCTTGGATGGGTTTAGTGGTTACAATCAAATCCAAATTTCACCAAAAGACCAGGATAAAACCACTTTTACCTATACATGGGGGACCTATGCCTATAGGGTTCTTCCTTTTTTTCTATGTAATACCCCTGCTACTTTTCAAAGGGTTGTCTTGCCCATTTTCTCTGATTTGACCCATGACTATGTGGAAGTCTATATGGATGACTTCACAGTGTATGTGGATGATTTCCAACAGGCACTGGACAATTTGGAGAAAGTACTGGTTAGGTGTAAAGAAACCAACCTTTCACTCATTCATTGTAATATCCCCAAGTTGAACCTAATTGTAAATGTAAATGCAATTGTACTTAATCTCGTGAGTTGTTTGATATCATTTTTGTATGCACCATTCATGGCATAGTGCACAAAAGTATTGTGCAGTAATATGATGTAGTGTGCACATTCCAAGATACCACATGTAGCATCTTAAGTGTGCGGGATATTAAGTCCAACGAGCCCTTTTGTATATGTTGTGTTTTATAGGCTGGTGAGCCATTTATTATAAGCTAGGATGCTTATGTTTTGGATTAGGCCAGAGAGCCTAGATGTTAAAGGCCAATGCGCCTATTTTTGTATATGTCCCATGATTAATATAAAAATACATTGTTGCACGTAGAACGACCATGATAAAAGAGATGGGGGACTAAACTCCATTGGTTAGGGAAAGGGAGGGGCCTGGAAGTTAAGGAAAAGGGCTAAGCTAGGGAGCTTAAGCCAGAAAGGAATATTATATTAATATTTCTTAAATAATGAAGAATGGATAATTATTTTATCCTAAGTTCTAAAGTTAGGGACAAGTGGGCCAAAGTAGCTCCCAACATGACAAGTGTCAAGTTGGGGACATGCATACATATCGTTGGGACTTAGTTCATTTTGAGGATCTTCTTCCATCATTCAGTCATCTAGTCAATCATCCATGGGAATTCACACACCATTGAGCTATCGTTCGTATCTTAATGACTATGCCAGAACCTGTATCCATAGCCATTTTGTGTTAGTGTGCCTGGTTAGCATGGGAGCTGGACTGAAGAAGTGGGTTGTTAGGCCCATGGGATATTGAAGAGGTGGGTTGTCAGGCCCATGAGAAATTTCTCTCTAGGTGAGATAATTGTTGGGAATTGATTTCTTGAAGGTGCTAAACTACAGCTGCAGGTCTCTGAGACTTCCTATTTGGCCTATTGTTGAATCCCTGGAAGGGAAGTGGGGCAACTGAAGGACTGTTGAGAAGAGAAGGGGCACACTTCTTGGGCTAGGAAAGGCATGTGGGGAATGAGGGACTGTAGGATGTTAATTGAGAGAGAACCTATGAAGGAGTCTTTCTTGTTGTCTATGAGCCATTAGCCTGGTTAGGAACCCCTTTACCTGGGTGGAGTTTAGTCCCATCTTGGGGGTGACCCACTGCTGAAAGTGATGAGTAGTGTGGTCTAAGGCTGGGAGGTTCGTGGAAGGTCTGCACACAGTTGGTGATATTCTTACAAAGATAAGTGTTAATTGTGGGATAAAATTACATGTTGCATTGTTATTTACATGTTTATATTTATGGGTTATCTTATGTGTGTTTATAACTATCTGTAAATTTATGTGTATTCCTGTATATGCTACATGTGTACGTTGATTGTTAATTTAGTGTGAATTCATGTATTTACAAATGTATTTATCTGTTTACGTTTTATATATATATATTTCCACAAGAGCTTTGTGTGTATATAATTTAATTGCATTTATTTCAAAAAAATTATGTGGCATAGATCATTATGATGTTGGGTATGTTACAGTACGTTCCGCAGAGAGAATGAAAGAGTTTCTCTCGTGTGATGTGCCCCGACCTAGGTGGTCGGGGGCAGTTACAATATGGTATCAGAGCTTCAGTTTTCAACACTGAGCCTGAATGGGTCGAGCAAGTTGAGTTGAAGAGAAATTTCACAGAGGATTTATTTTGAAATGGCCAAAATTTGAGTTGCAGAGCGTCCATGATAAATTTTAGAAACAATGACGCGGAAATGGGGAAAAGCCCCAATTTCTGTTGTTAAATTAATGGGAACATTGAGAAATCCAGCCAAGTGGTGAGATATTACTGGTTTAATATCGGTTCTAGCAAATTCATACCTGGAATTGGTCGAATTTGAAGATACAGTGAATCCATGACAGATGGAGCGAATTTAGTAATTAAAATTCCCAATTCGAGAATTGATTTTGGGTAAATTCATTCCAGAAATGTCAACCCACAACAATTTGTTATTTCAGAGGTTGAATGGGTGTTGTCGAGGTGAAATTGAACAAATTTCATAGTTGTGGAATGTCTATGGTAAATTGGGGGAAAAAAAAGTTAGAAAAAACCCCAATTTTTGCAGCGGAATTCACGAGGAATCGATGCACATAAAGGTGAATGTGCGTTGTTGGGTGCACTAAAAATGCATGTGGTGCAGTGAAAAGCTTGTGATAGGTAAAATTTAGCATTTCGTGGAAAAATGTTTGCGTGCTTGAGTGCGTGCTAAATTTTGGCACCGCACAGAAAATTGTTGGCGTGCTGGAGTGCATGCTAAATTTTGGCACCGCGTGGAAAAATATGGTATGCAGGTGCGTGCGGTAAATTTTGGCGCTGCACAGAAAAATATTGGTGTGCGGGTGGATGCACTAAATTTATAATTGCACTGTGTGCACACGCATAAGAAGGTGTGCACAGTGTACACACACATAATAATGGCATGCGAGGTGTATGCAGTATTGGCAGAGAACAAAGGAGTTTGGTTGGTGCGCGCGCAATATAGGTATATGTTGTCGCGCTACAGTTTAGTTAATGATACACATAGAGTATTGGTGCGAGGTGGGTGTACTAAAATTTGGCTTGATACATCGCATAGAGTGAAATGTGCATAGAATATCAGCGCATGATACAAAAACTGTGTGCAATAGGTATTGTTCAATAACCAAAACTGTGCACGGTGGATATTGGCGCGCGACACAAAAGTAGTGCGCACCAGTTAGTAATACAAAACGGTTATAGGTGCACGAAGCACGATTTACCTTGTGGTGTTGTTGTGCATGATAAATATGGGTGTATAGGTTGAAATTTGTTTGCGCAAATTCATTTGGAGGGCGAACAACAAAAGAAAACCAGTCATTTTCTGCGACGTTTTATATCATTTGAACGTCATCTTTTTACAGTGAGTTTTTGAGGCCCTTAAGAGCATTTTTAGCAACTTAAAAACCATGAGACAGAGGTGTAACAAAGGTACACTCTATATTTGCATCTCAAATAGAAGATCTCGGAGAGAGATTTCTAATGGTGTAAACCATTCGTCAAACGAAGCTTTTATGAGAAAGTTACAACACAAACAGTGAAGGGTAAATTTTAAGATCCAACTAACTTCAAAGAGCCATAACTTTCTACTCCGGAATCAGATTGAAGCACATGAGTAGTAAATGGAAATATATTGAGACATACAAGACAGGCCCAAAGCTGAATTAAATTTATGGGCATGTTAAAAATGTTTAATATGGAAAAGAATGTACCTATAGCATTCCATACCAAAAACAAGAATTGGCCCAGAACTTCAGCAGGCTGTAACTAGCAGCCCGGAACCCAAAAAAAGGTGAAACTTGGATAGAGTGTCCATAAGATGTATATGAAGAAACCCAATTGAGATCCTACAAAAAATCCAATGGAGTAGGTGCAAAAATGCATAATTACAACGCAGAGTTGCGCCAAGTTGAAGTATGAATAGAAAAATTAATGGGTAATTTTTAAATAGCCATAACGTTTTGCTCGAGACTCAGAATTGAGCATCATAGCAGGCATTGGAAAGGTATTGGACAGTGGAATCTAAGTATTCACCTAGAAAATTGATCTGGGAATTCAATTTTCTATGAAATTAGAAGAAATATTTATGATATATTATTGAACCAGAACGGTTCATATATTTTATGAAATTATTGAAACAATTAGCTTGACAAAGTTTTGTGGCTGCACATTTTGCGGAGCTAACAAAAACTAGATCATATCAGGATCATCATAGAGTCCATAGAAATGGAATATACATAGGGGACTTACAGCCAGGAATATGAGATAAGAGGGATGGATGTCCATTTGGGCATTGAAGGAACAAACTCCAATGGACATGGAGAAGGAAGGGATGCAAACATGAATATGGTAGAGACCATCAAAATTTTGCAGAAGGATGTCCAAAGCCATAAAGATGATAATGAAAGGCTTATGAGAGCCAATGAGAAGCAAGATGACATTAATGTGAAGTTAATGCAGATCATGCACATAATAGAAAATAAATTGGATAAGGAGGGTGGCTCAAGCAAATCTAGAAGTCAGAGGCCTTCTGATGAGAAAAGAAGAGCAAGAAGTGTTAGCAAACATCACCATCACTACCCGAGGCATTCCAATAAGAGGGAGCACAACAACTCAATTCCATCCCCTGTCAAGAAGCATAAGGGGTGCTGGGGTGGAGGAGGTACGAGGATAAATGAACAAAATCAAACCTCCTACATTTGATGGTGAGCACAAAAAATATGAGGATGTAGAAACATGGTTGCTGGGCATGAGAAAGTATTTCCAATTGCATAATTATTATTCTCATGCAGAAGGAAGATTGTCATCTATCAACTCAAGGGAAAGGCATCCATGTGGTGGGATCAGCTTGTGTAGGTGCAACACATTAAAGAGAAAAGTGTTACTTGGAGAGAATTCAATAAATATTTTGAGAAGAAATACTTGAATAAGAGATACTATGACAATAAAATGAAAGAGTTATTTGAACACAAGATTGGGAGCACGACCATTGATGAATATGAAAGAATGTTTTTAGAACTGTTGAAGTATGTCTCTTTCATCAAGGATGAGATAGTTAAGATTCGAAGGTATTTGAGTGGATTGCCATCATTTATCAGTGACAAAATACAATATCATTATCCCAAGACAATGGAAGATACCATAAGGCAAGCTAAATGCCTATATGATCAACAAAAAACAAGGCCAACTTTCCAAAAATCTTGGGAAGACAAAAAGAAGTTCAAAATGGATCAGAGGAAGAAGGGATCTAAGCCACCATTCTTCAGAAATAATCCTCAAGGACAACCAAATTCTAGAGAACCCAGAATGACTGAGACAGGGGGTCAAAGGCCAAGGCAGCCACCTATGCAATGCTGGGGATGTAAAGGAGATCATATGTTCAAAGATTGTCCTCACAGAGGTGAAAAAGTGAGAATTGTTTAAAATGTAAAGCAAGCTGAAACAGTGGAAGACATGGGAAGAAATGTACCAAGGATCTATGCAACCCTGGACAACAAGCAAGTAGAATATTAGTCACAAATGATTGAAGTGGAAGGTATGATCCATGACCAAACCATTACTATTTTAATTGATTCAGGAGCTAGTCATAATTATATAGATCCTAAGATGGTGGAAAGTTTGCATTTTCCAAGAAGAAAGCATGGGAAATCTTGGTTGGTGCAGCTGGATAAAGGAGCCAAAAGAAAAGTTAATGAGATGGTCAAGTCATGTCTTATGGACAGGAATGGGCTGAACACCAGGGCAGATTTGAACATCTTACCTTTAGGTTCCTATGATTAGCTAATTAGGACGGATTGGTTGGACCAGCATCATGCTATGATGGACTGTCATAACAAGGAATTTACTTGTTTGGATGAGGAAGGGATCCTAAGAAAAGTGCAGGGAATTCCCAGGGCAATAACCATAAGAGAAATTTCAACATTGCAGCTGAAGAAATGTTACAGAAAATGGTGTCAAATAATTGCAGCTCATATGGAAGAGACACCTAAGGATAAGGTGCCAAACTTTGAAGATCATGCAGTCCTGGAAGATTTTGAAGATGTGTTAAAGGAGGTACTAGGACTACCCTGAAAGAGAGATATTGATTTCTCTATAAATTTAATGCCTGGAGCAGCTCCAGCGTCAAAGACTCCTTACAAAATGAGTACACCAGAACTGAAGGAGTTGCAAATGCATCTTGAAGAACTTTTGAAGAAGGGGTATATAGGCCCAGGTGTATCACCTTGGGGTGCCCCAGTTTTGTTTGTGAATAAGAAAGATGGGATATTAAGATTGTGCATTGATTTCAGACAGTTGAATAAAGTGACTGTAAATAACAAGTATCCTCTGCCAAGGATTGATGATCTTTTTGATCAATTGAAGGATGAAAATATTTTTTCAAAGATAGATCTCAGGTCAGGATACCATCAGTTAAGGATTAAAGAGGAAGATATGAGAAAGACCGCCTTCAGGACAAGGTATGGTCATTATGAGTTCACAGTGGTGTCATTTGGATTGTCAAATGCACCAACTGTTTTCATGTGCTTAATGAATGGTGTTTTCCGAGAATATTTAGACATCTTTGTAATTGTCTTTTTGGATGAAATCCTCATATATTCCAAGTCATAAGAAGAGCATGATTATCATTTGAGGATGGTGTTGCAAGTGTTAAGGTTTCATTAGTTGTATGCCAAGTTGAGCAAGTGCTCATTTTATCAGAAGAAAATTCATTATTTGGGGCATATCATTTCAAAGGACGGGATAACATTGGATCCTGAGAAGATAGAATCCATTAGAGAATGGTCAGCGCCAAAGAATGTGACAAAGGTTAGATCATTCATGGGTCTTGTAGGCTACTGTATGAGATATATTGAAGGATTCTCAAAGATTGCACACCCAATCACTGCCTTGCAAAGAAAGGGTGTGAAGTGTCAATGGACATTGGATTGTGACAAGAGTTTCCAACACTTGAAACAATTATTAACCAATGATCCAATACTAAGGATTGTAGACCCAAATGAAGACTTCGTCGTATGCACAGATGCATGTAATGAAGGACTTGGTGGAGCCTTCACTCAAAATGGGTTTGTTATGTGTTATGAATCAAGGAAGTTGAAGGAGAATGAAAGACACTATGCCACTCATGATTTGGAGTTGGCAACCATAGTGCATGCCTTGAGGAAATGGAGACACTACCTCATGGGAAAAAGGTTTGAGCTGAGAATAGACCATAATGTTCTGAAATATTTATTTGATCAACCAACTCTAAATGCTAGGCAAAGCAGATGGTTAGAATTTCTACGTGAATATGACTTTGATATAAAACATATCAAGGGGAAAGAGAAAAAAGTGGGTGATGCACTCAGTAGAAGAGTGAATGAATTGCATGGTACAACCAGTAGCATGTACCAATCAAATTTGAAAGATAGAATTTTAGAGGCCACCAAATTAGATTTTCAATACAAGGAATTAATGGAAAAATTACGAGGTAATTTATAGCAGAAAATTGAAGAATACAAGCTAGATAATGATGAAATTCTCATGTATAGGGGCATAATTTATGTGCCAAATTCCCAGGAGTTGAAAAATATGATATTGAGAGAAATGCATAATGTGCTTTATGTTGGGCACCCAAGATATCAAAAAACTATTGCAGTTGTCAAGAGCCAATATTATTGGCCAGGCATGAAGAAAGAGGTTGTTGATTTTATTGCCAGATGTTTGGAATGTCAAAAGGTAAAGAATGAGCATAGAAACCCAACTAGTTTGCTACAGCCATTATCCACTCCTAAGTGGAAATGGGAAGTTGTAACAATGGATTTCATCACCAAACTACCCAGAACAAACAAGCAACATGATTCTATCATGGTAGTGGTGGATAAACTTACTAAAGATGCCCATTTTATTCCAGTTAAGCTCACTCACAAGGAAACCAACATTGTTGATGTTTATATGAGAGAAATAGCTCGATTACATGGCATACCCAAGACAATTGTGTCTGACAGAGATCCAAAATGAACTAATTCCCAACAATATGTATGCATGTCTCCAACTTGACACTTGTCATGATGGGAGCTACTTTGGCCCACTTGTCCCCAACTTTAGAACTTAGGATAAAATAATTATCCATACTTCATGATTTAAGAAATATTAATATAATATTCCTTTCTGTCTTAAGCTCCCTAGCTTATCCCTTTTCCTTAACTTTTAGGCCCCTCCCTTTCCCTAACCAGTGGAGTTTAGTCCCCCATCTCTTTTATCGTGGTCGGTCTGCACGCAACGATGTATTCTTATATTAATCATGAGAAATATATAAAAATAAGCACACTGGCCTTTAACATCTAGGCTCTCCAGCCTAATTCAAAACATAAGAATCCTAGATTATAATAAGTGGCTGACCAACCTATAAAACAAAACATATACACAAGGGCTCGTTGGCCTCAATATCACACGCACTTAAGATGCTACGCACAGTATCCTGGAATGTGCACACTACATCATTTTACTGCACAGTACTTGTGCGCACTATGCCATGAAAGGTGCATACAAAAATGATATCAAACAACTCACCAACTTAACTACAATTGCATTTACATTTACAATTGGGTTCGGCGTGGGGATATTACAATCCACTCCACTTATTTATGCATTGTCCTCAGTGCATCACGTACACATATACAACCAAATTTTCAAAAATCCTCAAAAAGATGTGGGTATTCTGCCCGCATTGCATCCTCAAGACTGTACAAGGTCCATTGGACCTTTACAATCCCTATGGCTCGATTCCAGAGCTATTTGATTTTTCGGTCTAGAATGCATACCGCATTTACTTGAAAAGTGCCTTCTTGCTCCACCTGAATCACATTCCAATCAATAACATGATTAGCATCAGGTATACATTTCTTTAGCAATGATACATGGAATACATTATTAACAAACATAGATGCAGGCAATGCAATCATATAAGCTACTGGACCAATCCTTTCTAGGATTTCAAATGGCCAACAATAGCGAGCTGCCAACTTTGAAAAATTTTCCAACTTCAGGGAACTTCTGTTGGCCTTCACTTTCAAGAATACATGGTCTCCCACATTAAATTCCCTATGAGTTCTTCCCTTATCAGCATAGATTTTCTGCATGTCTTGGGCAACTTTAAATTTTTTCTTTATTTTTATCATTTGCTCCTCCATTTCCCTGAGAAAATCTACTCCAACCATTGCTCTATCTGTTGGGTTATCCCCACATACTGGTGTGTTTCACTTTCTGCCATAAAGTGCCTCAAGTGGGCTCATCTTTAGAGAGGCTTGGTACCCATTGTTATAAGCAAACTATACCAAGTTTAGGTAGTCTTCCCATTTTGATGGTTTATCCATCACATACATTCCCAACATATCCTCAATCACTTGATTCACCCTCTATGTTTGTACATATGATTATGGATGATAAGCTGCGCTAAAATTCAGATTTGTCCCAAATCCATTGAATAATCCCTTCCAAATTTTTGAGGTAAATTTTGAGGATCTTCTTCCATCATTAAGTCATCCAGTCAATCATCCATTAGCATTCACACACCATTGAGCTATCCTTCATATCTTCATGACTGTGTCAGAACCTGTATCCATAGCCATTTTGTGTTGGTGTACCTGGTTATCTTGGGAGTTGGAATGAAGAAGCGGGTTGTCAGGTCCATGGGATATTGAAGAGGCGGGTTGTCAAGCCCATGAGAAATTTCTCTCTGAGTGAGAGAATTGTTGGGAATTGATTTCCTGAAGGTGATAAACTACAGTTACAGGTCTCTGAGACTTCCTGTCCGGCCTATTGTTGAAGCCCTAGAAGGGAAGTGGGGCAGCCAAAGGACTGTTGAGAAGAGAAGGGGCACACATCCTAGGGTGGGACAGGCATGTGGGGAATGAGGGACTATAGGTTGTTAGTTGATAGAGCACTTATGATAGAGTCTTTCTTGTTGTCTACGAGCCATTAGCCTGGTTAGGAACCCCTTTACCCAGGTAGAGTTTAGTCCTAGCCTGGGGGTGACCCACTGCTGAGAGTGATGAGCAATGTGGTCTAAGGTTGGGAGGTTCATGGACAGTCTACACGTAGTTGGTGATATTCTTACAAAGATAAGTGTTAACTATGTGATAAAATTACATGCTGCATTGTTATTTATGTGTTTATATTTATGGGTTATCTTATGTGTGTTTATAACTGTCTGTAAATTTATGGGTATTCCTGTATATGCTACATGTGTACGTTGACTATTATTTCAGTGTGAATTCGTGTATTTACAAATTTATTTGTATGTTTACGTTATATATATATATATATATATATATCTGCAAGAGTTCTTTGTGTATATAATTTAATTGCATGCAATTCAAAAAATTTATGTGGCATAGCTCAGTATGATGTTGGGTATGTTACAGTATGTTCCGCAGAGAGAATGAAAGAGTTTCTCTCATGTGACATGGCCTGGCCTAGGTGGTCGGGGACGTTATAGTCATGAAAAGTCTAGAATGATGCTCACTGAAGGAATTGTTCTAGGCCACCACATCTTTAGTACTGGAATAAGAGTAGACCCTACCAAGATTGACATTATTTCCCAAATCAAGATTCCTAGCTCACAGAAAGAAGCCATAATTTTCTTAGGGCATGTTCGTTACTATAGGGGGTTCATTCAAGATTTTACAAATCTAGTTTCCTCCCTATTCAAACTGTTAACGAAGGATGTTGAATTTTGTTGGAATGAACAATGTCAAATCTCCTTTGAAATCTTGAAAACAAAGCTGTCAAGTGCCCCTATTTTGAGAGGACCAAACTTGTCTCTTCCTTTTCATATTTGCACAGATGCCTCAAATACCTTTGGGGGATGTCTTAGGACAAAGGGAAGGCCAGATTCCTTATGCCATATACTTTGTCAACAAGAATCTTTCACCTACTGAAGTAAATTACACTATCGCGGAAAAATAATTTTTGTCGGTAGTACATGCCATTAACAAATTTAGACACTACATAACAGGGTATGAAGTCTTTGTACATACCGACCATTCAACTATCATATTTTTAATGAAAAATCCTAATACAAATGATAGAGTGAATAGATGGCTATTATTACTAAAGAATTCAATGTCACCATCATTGATAGGCCTGGAAAAGATAATTTAGTTGTTGATTTCCTGTCTAGACTCATTCATGCAGGTGATAATACTCCATTAGATGATGATTTTCTGGATGAGAATCTATTTGTTATTTCTACTTACACTCCTTGGTATGAAGATGTAGCCAACTATATTGTAACAAGAAAGCTACCTCAGAATCTGTCCTCCCGAGAGGAACAAGGAATTGTCTAGCTAAGTGCCAATTACATGTGGCATGATGATTGCTTATACCAAGCTGGGCTTGACTTGGTGATCAGAAGGTGTGCTCAAGAGGATGAGATGCATGATATTTTCATAGATGGTCATGATGGTCCATGTGGAGGCCATTTTGCTGACAAAAGGACAACATACAAGATTCTATAGTCTGGCTACTATTGGCCAACTATTTTTAAAGATACAAAGAAGTATGTGTCCAACTGTGATGTTTGCCAAAGAATGGGAAAACCTACTTCAACTGATGAGATGCCCCTCCAAGATCAGGTAGTAATTGAACCCTTTGAAAAATGGGCTCTAGATTTTGTAGGGCCTATCAACCCTATGTCTCGAAGGAAGAAGTACATCTTGGTCTACATAGATTATGTAACTAAATGGGTGGAATCTTAAGCTATGTATTCTGCTAATGAACAATCTGATGTAGACTTTCTCTTTGAAGAAATATTTACTCGTTTTGGTGTACCTTGGGAAATATTCACTGACCAAGGAACCCAATTCACCTCAAATTTGGTCAAGGCTCTTACTGAACAGTACATAATCAAACACAAAAATTATTTGCCTTATCACCCTCAAGCAAACGGGCAAGTAAAATCAACTAACAAGGTGATAGACGATATTCTCAGCAAGATTCTTCAGTTGCATCAAAAAGACTGGGTTGATAGGTTAATCAAGGCCTTATGGGCCTATAGGACATATTGGAGAAATAAAACATGACATACACCTTATGAGTTGGTGTATGGGAAGCAGGTACTACTTCCCATAGAATTTCAAGTAAAAACCTTCAGGACTGTTGTGCACATAGGGATGGATCTGAATGAAGCTAAAAAACATAGGCTATTACAATTAAATGAGCTTGATGAGATGAGACAAGATTCTCTACAAAGGACCACCCTTATACAAGAGAAAAGGACTAAATGGCATGACAAGTACATCAAAAGGAAGTCTTTTCAGTCAGGTGATTTGGCCCTCCTGTATGATAATAGGTTCAAAAATTTTAAAGGTAAATTGTCTACTAGATGGTTAATACCCTATGAGGTTGATACAGTTTATGAAAATGGTTCAGTAAGGATAAATACCATTGATGAGAATCAAACTCCCTTTGTAGTAAATGGGCATTGACTGAAGGTTTATCATAAGCCTCTATCAAAAGAGGATTTTTTCAAAAATGTTCTTCAGAATTCTGAAATGCAACTGGTAAGAAGGAGGGTTTCTCCTCCTTCTGACCCACCACAGTAAGTTCAATTGCATGAATTAATTTGGCTATGTACATAGGTGTGTCATGAGATAGATTTTTTTTTTTTTTTGATATAACTAACAAAAAAAAAAATTGGTTGTGTTCTCATGTAGATAAATGAATAAGGAGGACATTTACTAGATGGAGTCTTCTTTAAGTTTTTAAGACTTTGTAAAATTGAAAACACCGATGAGAAGGAACTAGCCCGGGATCGAGGACAATCCATGGGACAGTATATAGATTTTTCTTTAAAATTTTCAGACTCTTTAAAATTGAAAACATCAGTGAGCAGGAACTCGCCCGAGATCGAGAGAAATCCACGGGATGGTATATAGATTTTTCTTTAAGTGTTTTATACTCTTTAAAATTGAAAACATCGGGGAGCATTAACTAATCTGGGCTCGATAAAAATCCACAGAAAAATAGTAGTTAGGATTATTATTTTTGCAATAAAAAGGAGGTGCCAATAGGAGTAGTGATCAACATGGTTCCAAAAGAGGAGGGTTCTAAATATCAACATATGTTCATCCAACTGTAGAATACCTTCCTGTCATGGAGCTTGGAGCCTAGTCACCAAAATTATTTTAATGCAAACTCAATTTTTTTGCATCTAGTGTTGGTATTTTTTCCATCTACATGGTTTTTCAGTTGAATCAGATCACAGGTTCTCTTCTAGAACACCAGAAAACACCAACTACTTCTACAAGGTACAACCTACAAAAGTTTCAATCTACAAAGCACTACCACCAGATATTGTGTCAAATTATCCCCGAGTACCAGAATATGAAGTTTGCCTCTGTGCTCATCCAATACGAGACCACATCTATGCGTCCATATGGTACTGAAAAACATTTATGTGTTCATCCGGTACTGTGGGAGGAAGTCTTCGTGCTCATCCAGTACTGATGATCGCCTTTGTGCTCATCTGGTACCAAAGGAGAGGGCCTGTGTTATTCTAGTACTGGTCATAACTCTACGATATTGCGGTACCAATGGTCATCTCTATGTTCATCTAGTACCAAAGGAGAAAGTTTATGCTCATCCGTTACGGAACAACATTTCTGCGTTCATCCAGTACTGAGGGAGGAATCCTGCATCCATCTGGTATTGACCACAACTCTTCACTCAGCTGATCCGATACTCAGGTGATTCGGTACTAGTAATAAGGTGACTAGTAGCTCTAATCATATATTCAATTTTTGCTTCTCAATTTTAGTACTAGGATGTATAGATTCAACATTTTTTGTTTTATTAAAGAAATTAGACTGATTATGCATTAAACATATGGTTACTCTCAAATCATGACAAACTCCCTACCATGAACTCCTGTAAATCCTCGTCTACATTTCCATATGAAGAAAACTTCCCTATTTCCCGAAATGTTGAGAGTACGAGGTAATTGTGTCTCCTACAGGATCAATTTCATGCCTTCTGTTTATCTAGTAGAGAAACCTCATAATCCCATGATTCACTATCATGCCATATGAATGACTCGAGCCGCATTGTTATGCATAAAAAACCACGATTCTGATGACGTCAGTTGATTTCATACTCGTGGGTTCTGGTCATAACAACCACATATCTTGTCATCATTATCTAACACTCTCGTGAATATTGTTTGACACCAACTTTAATATGAGTCTGTAAGTTGTTCATGGATTTGAACTTTCTTACCTTGTCATCATTACCTTCAATGTGACCATTGTAAACCAAATCTCAATTTATAAATGATCCTCTGAATGGATTACCATCCATATGAGCATTATTTACCATTTCTACTATCACACCACCTGCATCCACACTTTGATCTCGTGCCTTCGTATATTTTGCATACTTATCCCCTTCCAGTTCTCCATCATGGTCTGCGTTGATCCGATACTCCATCACGATTTGCGTTGATATGGTACTCCATCATGGTCTACGTTGATCTGGTACTCAACCCTCGATCCTCTGTTCATGCCTCATACACCCTAAAGAATCGTTTTAAGCTAGCATGGGGGTCGACAGGCATGAGCCCATATTCCAATTATACAAGGAAACAACAGAATATCAAGATTGCAGGGAAAAATATGAACAGGCCGACTGGGTCCCATTTTTGGAAAAGTTTAAAGGCCATCATGAAGGAGTCTCTCTTTATTTTTCGCAAACATATGATGAATAAAGTGTGTATTTTGGAGATATGAAGTTGACAATTTTGGAGGCCACCATAGCAGAAGCTACAGGCCTCCCTTCGGCTGGAGAAAAATAATTGAAGAGGGTGATCATTGATAGGAAGCTTTGTCAAAAATTCCTCAAATAGAACATCAAGATCCCGATTGGACCTAGGGAATTCCTTGAAGCTACATCAAATAAGACGATTGGACAATGCTCATGAGTTTGCAAAGATTTATCACCTACGAAGGGAGGTATGTAGTAAACTTCATTTACCATTTGAAACTTTTATTACACTTTGAAGGAGGGCCACAAATTGATTTTCCTCACTTTCTATGGATGAGTTTAAATAAAATGGTGAGAGGAGTGAAATTAGCTTCCAAGAAACCTAAAACTAGCCTCCATCACCATGGACTAATAAAACTTTTGGTTCTCCATGCCTTGAAGACACAAGGTGGTAGTTGGAAGGAACTACTCCAACATAATTTTTCTCAGGAAGGAATGTCCAAATCTGTAGAGGAATAGGAAGCAGGAATACACAGTGAAGGATCCAGTAGAAAGGCAAAGAAAGACAGAGGAAAGGAATTAGGGGGTCAAGAAGCCATTGTTACACCTATCTCATCCCAGCCTATTGAGGGATTGGAGAAAGAAAATTATATTGTAGGGGAACCTACTACATCCAGAAAGAAGAAAGCCACCCAATCTCAAAAAATAAGTCCAACCTCAATTCCAAAAGATAAAAGACAGAAGAAGGACTCTAAGCTAGGGGAATGATCAGACAGTGCTCCTGAAGCAACCATTGAGTTATCACTAGAACCATCCAGGCAGTTGGAAAAGACCCATGACATCAACATGAAAAGCAAGGAAAATGATCAAAAGGAGAGTGTGTTAGTAGAATGAATCCTAGAAGGGCCCACCAAATCTAAGAAGGAGAAGCCTGCCCAATCTAAAGTACATAACCTAGTCTCGAATCCTAAAGGTCAACTATCACAGAGTCAGAAATGAAAGAGGAAGAAGACAAATTGATATGAGATTTCACATGATATCCCTGAGGCAGCTGTTGAGCCCCCTCAAGAATTGGTTAAGGACTTGGAAAAGACCTCCGAGGTAGTTATTGTGTCTCCTCAAAAACCAGTTAGTGAGTTAGAAGAAAATCCTAAGATGACCAGTGGAAACAAAGGGAAACTCAAAACGGGCAAGGCTCGAAAGAAACAAATTTCCAGGCCTACACCTCAATCTTCCAGAATGGAGATAAGGACTGATCAATAAGGGAAGACTCCAAGACCCACACTTCAGCCCTTCAAGATAAAAATCAAATCAACGCAAGAGAAACATGTGTCCAAGCATATAACTGCCATTAAGATGAAAAAGAGGAAGTTGTTTGACGAGACTTCCACCCCTATCAACAAATCGAGGAAGTCTCACTTCCTATACGAAGGACCATAAGAAGCATGGACAAGCACACAATAGTTCCACATATCCCTTCTCTTCAAAGAGAGCCCATTGATAAACTAAATTCTCCAGAAAAAGAAAGTGGCTATGGAGCTATGATTAGTGAGACAGAGGGGTTGGTGACAGAAACCTTGAGGGGTATGAGAAAGGAAAAGGAAGCCGGAGAGGAGGCGATTAAGAAAACAACCACATCTAGTCCGGATAAATATCTAAGAAAATAACAATTGATAATGAAGATTAGGAAGTTGAAACAAGAAGTTGTAGAGTACCAGGTATTGGATAGGCACATTAAGGCAGAGAATGCGCAATTAAAAGAACATAATGCAGAGGTCTCTTCTAAACTCAACAAAGTCTTACGATTGATCCAATACACCAGAGTAATTAAGAAGGAATTGAGAAGCGAAGATTTTGGTTTTAACATCTTACAGCTAGAGAAATGATGGGGAATGGTTCAATTTTGCAAAACGTTTTGAGTATCAGTTTTGATGTTGTTGCATCAGGATATGCAATGACTTTAGCATGGGGGAAATGTTGAGTCTGTTTTTTGACACTTATAATTCCCTATATTACCCTGTATCTGAGCCTATTTTACCTATGCTATGAGTATATACTTGACTATTTCCTCCATAAATACACATGATGACCTTTTCCATATACATAAAGAGGTAACTTATGATTAAGGCATGATTTGTTTAGTTTCTTAAGTTAATTTGATTAAATTTTTTATTTTGTATGATCCTAATCATTTGACTCTTAAGCAACATTATTCTGGTACCTCACTATTCTGGTACTCCAACTGTGGCGTGATCTGGTACCAAGTCTATTCCGGTACCCAAAAGCTCCACCTATTCCAATGCTATCTTCTCAGTGTTATTCCGGTACCCACACAACATGGAATCTAGTACCAACACACTCTGCACTATTCCAGTACCAAGTCTTGTGCCTAATCCGGTACTCAGGGTGGAAAATTCATTTATCCGGTACCAAACCCCTTGTTTCCAGAATTCACCTGTTGAACAAGTACGCTGATGGAGATTCCAAGAAGTTAGTTGGATCAAAGTTTCTAAAGTAGTTTTTGAGATCACGATAGACTTCATCACTCATGCACTTCATGTCATGAGGATGAAGTCCATCGATAGAGATTCGATGTGAAATACCAATTGTAATATTTTAAAAACTATTTGATACTTATCCTTAGATATTGATGGTATCAACTCACCTTCTTTATAAGGGATGTTGTATAGGCATTAGAATAAGAGGGATGTAATGAAGCAAGTAGCAAGAACATAATGATACATGTTATCATAATGTACGATATGATGAACTGTTGATTCAATTTACAAGTTGAAGGAATACAAATGATCTATTGTGCAATTCCTGAGTATGATTAGAACGTTTTAGTCTGTTATCGTTTTAGAGGTACCTTGTTGGTTCGGCAAGGGCCCACCACCCCAACCAAGGTAAACCTCCCTGTACATGCTTTGTTTTATTGTGTGAACATTTAACAATTGTATGTGTTGTCAATGATTTCAAATACATTTTAAAGTTCAGCCTAGAATCATTTGCTTCTGAATCAGTGTGAGTAAATAGATATTGGTCAGAATAGATAGTTTCCTTTTCTACTTCTGTAGGTTGACATTTAATTTACAAGAATATGATGTATGGAATTGCTAAGCAAAGAAAGTGTTATTTTGAGTTTTCAAGTGTGGTGTTCTTAGTGGTACAAGAACCATAGGAATTTATCTCTTATCTTCATGTTCCATAATGAAGTCTCTCAGTCATGTTGGTTGCTTCTTGTACTAAAGAAGGTTTGATTAAATAGAATAGAGTTGGGATTGATTTCTATTAAAGAGTGACTAAATTTGATTGTTAATCACTATTTTCGATTGCTAAAGGGAAAAATATATTAAGTTCATCTCTCCATTTTAGAAGCCTAGAATGAACAAACTTGTCACCTAAGAAAGAACCTTTTGATTGGATGTTTTTTTGAGAAGCTTTGTTATCAGTTTTCTCTTCTAAGTTTAAAGTTGTGTGAAGCATTCAGAAATCCTAGAAACATAATATTATGTTATTAATTATTTCCTGCTTAAGCTAGATACAAAAAACATAGGTAGGTTACCTGTTCTCGACACATATAGTGTAACAAATCTTTTGATTATGAATCCTGTATTTACATATAAATGAGTGTAATATATTGAACATATTTATACATCAACACATTTGCAGAATGAAATATTATTTACAACATAAAATCATTGAAGGAGAAAAATTCAATCACCATCTGATACTATGAAATATAAGACTCTAACACACATATTAATATTCATAGAACAAAATATATCCTTCGAATATGGGCAATTCCTACTAGAAGTTCACTTCCAATAATGGTTATGTTTTATTTCCCAGTATAATGTATTCTGTCACTATCGAATATATAGCTTCAAAGATGGTAAATGTAAGCCATTTTTTTTCAAATTTATATGTTTTATTTGGAAAATATGGTTTTGAATAACACATCACACAACTTAACCAAACCATTAAAAGAAAATATTAATCAAATAATAATTGATTTTAACCTTATTGTCATTATAATTAAAGGTGAAAATAAAAGTTAGGCATTAAAAAGGGTAATTTGGCGTAATTCATTATTCAAATTAGTGATTAGGTTATGGAGAATGATTAAAATTGTATTCTGGATTTACATCGATGCAAATCAATTATATTTTCACAACTATTTTCTCTAGCATCTTGTGCTTTTATAGCTATCTCTGTTAGTGATTGTAAATATACGAAGGCACTCTCTATATTTTGGTTGTGTAGAGTAAAATATGTGATTGGAAACCATGCTTACCTAAAAAGGTTAATGATATTAATCATTGTAAAAAAAAATTGGAAAAACAAATAAGCATTCAATGCATCCACTAGCTGAGCATTGTTTTGAAAATTGAAATCACATCATCAGTGTTGATCCAAAACCTATAAAATATTATGCTTGATTGCCAATTTAAGTGATTAATAAATACAAAGGTGTGGTTTTTACAATTCTTTGAATGAATGGAATGAGCAGTGTGACATTGATTATTGTGATATTGTAGATGATTATATACCTATAGATTAATGGGGTTTGTAAATTGGTGAAATTTAATTAGGGCAGGCATGTTGGCCTATTTCGATTGGAATTTGAGGTATATGACATATTAGAGTGGGGAATGAATTGATGTGCAATGGATTTGTATGCTGCGAAGTTTCAATGTCCTTGGGCATGTTATCCCCATTTTGTGGATAACTAAGGAGATGATGTCTCGAGGCCCTTAGGTTACAGATATGGAGTGATGAGAGACTACATGACCAACAATACCCTTTGCACAGATCGAAGAACCACTCACCACCACAGATGGTCACAGGTTTACAAATGGAATCCACCACACTAGTTAGCTTCTGCAAGGTAGTGTGCCTTGCTCCATGAGTTACAAGTTAGTATTTTGGTGAGAATCATTTCAATACCTAAGCAATTTGATTATGTTGTATCTTAGATTGCTCTAGATTTCATGATATGTGCTTGGACATTGTTCCCTTTTCCCTATTTCACCTTGATGGTTGATATTCTGCCATAGTAAGTGGTATTCTTTGGGAATGGGTTTGCTACTAGGAAATATCTAAATGATCCATCGTACCGTTTCCGACCATACTTACCACTTTCCATCATTATTCCCCTCCATTTCCTTATCTCTTGGGATTTTAGGGTATATTGACCCAAGAAAGGGTTGTCCCTCATTCTATGGGAAGAAGGGGCTAAAGGCCTAGAGGGGTTAGTATTGGGTAAAAGATAAAATCCTTGTATAATCCTTCTAGGTTCTTCTCCCAATGATCACCCAAGAAAGAAATGAAACACTTATCATTGAAGAAAATTGGACCCACAATATAATAACGAAATGCTTGAAAGGTATGTTGAAGAATAGGAGGTCTCATCATGAGCCGACCTATCACGCCCATGGATATCTGTTGGTATGACATTATCAATATCTAGTCACCAAACTAGGGAAGTGACTCTTAGTTGCATGGTTGAGAGAAAGGGGGTATCACCATGATCCATCCTTCTCATTTCCATTAGGTATTTGTGGGTGACATTTCCACCAACTCGTCACCACGCAAGGGAAATTACCTTCAATATCTCCTTATGCTACCATGAAAGAAACTATAAAGAAAGAAAGATAAAAGGAAATTGATGGGATTGGAAAAAATGCATTGTGGATAAAGGTACCACACATCCTCTACAAAGACACCCATGAATGAGACACTACAACCCCTAGTATGTCATGAGCCCTATGCCCATTGAGTCTTGACCCCATCCACCTCATACACTTTACATGGCTTAGATAGGGAGTCGGGACCTCTTGGAAACTCTCCTTGTCCTAGGGAAATATCTACCCAATAGGGCACCTCATCAACCCTCCCATACTTAACCTTTACAAGTCGCATAGTATCTTTGAGTTGTTAATTGTTTGATATAGTAATCTTTGATGCACATGATTAGATGTCTTATTTATTGATTGGATCCACTTATTATGATTTTATGACTTGAGACCCTTGGAGGGTGTGTTCATTTGTCTTTGTAGGACCTCGCTGGTGGGCAGTTTTGGGAGAACGGGCCTATCTTGGGCTTCCATGGGGATACAATCCCACAAGTTGGATTGTAGGGGCCTGCATGCCAAATGAAAGAGATATGACTTGGATGGCATTGATGATGACTTGGATGACCTAGACCACCCATTGCTTTCCAAACGATTTTCCCAGGAGGGGAAAAATGTGCAACTTTTGAGCATGGTGTCATGATATTGGGGGATAGGGCTTGATGGTGAGGTGCCACTCATTTGCACTTGGAAATTTTGAAGATAATAGGGTCTTCACCATGATGAGATCACCTAGATTCTTGAGACATGGCCTTGGGAGGCTCTTCCATGCTTCTCCAACACCAACGACCTCCTCAAAGTGGCAAAACGTCCCCTAAAGGGGTGACATCATCCTAGATTAGGGTTTAATTTGTGAAAAAGATGAAATTTTAGTGAATTTTTTTATATTATTGTGTTAAGTGGGAAATATTAGGGTTGTTGACCCCTAATCTTGTGTTTTACACCTTATTTTGTGCACAATCTATGTTAGCTAATGTTTGTTTAAATATAGATCATAAGATCTCATTTTAAACATAACTATCCACTTGTGAGAGGCATTCATATGAAATTTTTGTCCTCCTTATCTCTTTTAGCTCTTGTTCACTTGTATTAAGGCTAATTTTATGAATGGTTGATGTAGGAAGGCCTAGCGTTAGCTTTGGATGATGCTTTCTAGCTCTTGTGGTGAATTGTCTTAGCATTTCTCTTGATCTTGGTATGGTTTTTACTCTCTTTCTATCATTTTATTCAATTAAAGTAGTGTTATTCTAGGAGCTAGGTGGGAAGTATAAGGCAATACACCCTCACCATAGCCTTCATCATTTTTTCTTGCTTCATCTCATTTATTAAGGGTTTGCTAAGAGAAGTATAAGGCCATACATCCTCTTAGCTTAAACCCTATCTTACAGAAACTTGCCTTGAGAAGTAAAAGGGATTACAACCCCAAGGAGGTAGCTTCTCTAAGATCCTTGTGACTCCATTAACCCAATAGTAAAGGAACTAGTCATTTATTTGTTGCATTGGAGAAATAAAATATTGCATTGGGAAACGTGAATTTTAATCATTTTTAGTTCTTGCAAAGTGGATTTTATTTCTTGTGCCTTGGGCACCTCACAACCAATAGGGAATCCTCATATAAGGGACACGTATTGATTCTGTTAAAAATTGTATCTTTAGGAATTAGGGCTGCAAAAACCCTAACTTACTTTCTTTAATAACTCTCTTACCAACCATTAGATTTTGCTCAATGTTTGCACACTTACTCTCCTTTTCCTAGCACACCTTTTGGAAACATTTGAGGGTATTCCAGTGCATGATTTTATTTCTGTAATACATTTAATGTCACATCCATAAGGATGATATAATTTTTTGCAGACAAGTGTTTACAACAACCTTATCTTTTGTGCTAGAATTTTGGCTCTTCATCTTGAGTTTAGCTAGTCTTTCTCTTGTATTTTCTACTTGATCTCTAGCACTTATTGAAAAAATTATAGTATCATTTATTTGTGTATACATACTGTTATATATTGCTGCAAATTAGGGATAGAAATATTAACTTTATGATCCAAATAACATATATTGTTGAAAAGTGTTATTTCTTGTGTCTTGGGAAGGTACACTTATTCGGAAAAGAACTATACTTGTGAGGAAAAAATTACTTCACTTGCAAGGCATCTCTCCATACCTTTATTTCCATATAGACTTGACCTCTAGGGGCTTATTTTCTACTTCCCTCCATCTTCATCTCAATCCCCCTAGGGTCACCGGGATCACCTCCCTAGAGCGACCTAGTCACCCTTGAAGTGCATGACCTATATCGAGGTGACATTGGGTGTAGGATTCCCATAGTTGTAGCACTTGTGTTGTAGTTGGGTTGGGCATTTACCAACCTACAACTTGTTCTATAACATTTTGGCACCATTTCCGGGGAATATTTTGAATCTTCTTCGTACCCTAACGACACTTTGGTAAGCTATCCCAAAGAATTTCCCTTAGCTTTCCTGGAAACTCCACACGAGGGGCGTTCCCTTTCCACCCTTCTTGATAAGCTAATTTTGAATCTCATTTGGTGACTCCACCTTCCGACAACCCACCTTTCCCTCTTTTCCCTTTCCACCCTTTGATGAGACTTGATCTCATATGGCAACTCCATTGAGGTGTCCTTTTATTCAATGGAAATATGGAACCATGGGATGAATCCCCATCCAGAAATTGTTATTCTTTGAAGAAGGAAATTTTATAGATGGAAATGGAAAAGGTTGCCAACAAAGCTGCTGAGGAAATGATGAATCTCATAAGAGAGTTGTTTCCTTCCCTTGATGATGAAGAAGTTTTCTAAGAATAGACATAGGAAGAAATTCATCAAGAAGAGAACACAATGAGTTTTGACCCTTTTAAAGACCTCGATGATCCTCTTTTCCATGACCTTGAAAGTGAAGAAGTATCTGATGAAACCTTGTCTATGACAGATCCCCTTGAAGAAAAATAAGAAAATAACTATGCACTCAAAATCAAGCCTCATGATATGAAGAGGCGAGGGAGGGGTTTGTCTATAAAAAGAAAGAAGAATTATGATAAAGCAGAACATATTGAGGCACCTCTGTCTTTGATCCCATGTGATAAAGGTGAGGTTTTCTAACCTTGTTTACCTCCTAATGTTGAAGAATCCACCAACCTCAATGATGAAGAATTTGAAGGTCCAGATAAAGACGTCCATGCCCCTGATCCTCCTGCACACAAAGACGAAACAATGGTCATTTTTAGGCATACTGAAGGTCTTATGAAAGTACCCTTCGATATGGTGGATGAGCCTATAGACAATTGTATATAGACTGGCAGACACTGATGGGATATTAGTTGTATCAAGTTTGATAGAGACCCGGATTATGATATTGAGGGTAACTCTCAGGAAGAGGGGGTGTCATCATCATACGAGTGGTCCCCATACATATATGATTCAAATATTTGGCAACCTTATGATGATATGGTTACATATTTGTTCTGCCCTTTTGAGGATAACTTGTCGCAACATGATCTTCATTCATCCTTTGGTACATACCCTTTTGAGGATGCAAATTTGTTTTATGAAGAATTCTGACCATTGTGCTCAGGTTTTGAGGAATACCAGTATGTGTCCTGTAACGTACTCGACCACACAAGCCAAGGAACGCCACTACAATTCTACTATGTTACCAAACTGTAACATACAAAACCTCCCACAGGACATGCATGCCACACCAAGAACACACCTCTTAGCTAATTTAGAATCTTTGATAACAATTAATTAATAAAGAAGCATGAAATACATACATGCAATGATGAATATTCATACCAAAACATAAAATACATGCACAATATACCATGCACAACATTAATTGGCAAGCATGCATATTATAGGTACAATCTCAGGTATAATAATTTGATACGCATTGGAAATAAATACACAAGAAAAAGAAATGATGACATAGATCAATTATATTTTATAAAAGAAGACACCAACCAATTGCAAACCAAGGACGTTCCACCCAACCTTAGACATTGTTGTTCCAAGTCTCAACAACAATGTCACCCCCTAGCCATAGCTATGGACCCACAAAGACAGTTCCAAAGTGTTACCTGGATTCCCAAACCAAGCTCTCACATGCTTCTCCAACACTCACAACAATCCAAGTACCCAACTCTCTTCTACCCAGCCTACACCACCCAAGAGAATGGACCTCCACCCTTCTCTGCCAAACATTCCCTCCAGTAGTCCCTCTCCTTCCAGGGCTCCAGTGTAGCTAGTCAAAAATATCCACGCTGGGACTCTCAGGACTCATAGTTGTGATCAAATATTAACACAGTCCAACCATCTCGGACATGCAGGCCTCCAATCATGGTTGTGTTACACTAGCAATCTCTACAACCAACAACCATGGTTTTTCTTCAACAATTTGTCTTCATTTCCCAAGCCAAGACACAAAATGAGGAAAGGTGAGTGAGTGAATGAACAAATGGAGTATAGACTCCACAAGAGAGGATGAACATTTAACAATCGGGTGAATGAGTGTGTGAGGTGACCAACAACAACACCAAAATGGGGACAGGAATGAGAGTGAGAAAATGAACAAAAGATATGAGATATTTAGCCAACTCGGGAACCCCTTCCATAGACTAGGGATGGGTTTTTGAAATTCATGGGGATCAAGAACCTCTTGGCTTTCCCCCAAGAGCTCACATAACTGATTTCCCCCCCATTACACAAAATGGGTAATATAAAATAAATAAGCACTTATCCCCTTAATCCCCCTCTCTTATGGAATCATATCCCCCTATAAATCTAGTCCTTGTCCCTCTAGCAACCATCGATGTATTTATTATTGATAATGATCAAAACATTACATTTCTTAGGCACACTGGCCTTTTCATAATTTTTTGGTCAATCTGTCCTCTCAACAATGTAAAAATACATTATTTAATATGGGAGTTCAAAACCTAGGGTGTAACATTCCCTCCCCCTTATATTGGCACTGTCTTCAGTCCATATACAGAACAATAATAAAAATTTGAAAATTTATTCAAAAAGTTGTAGGTACTCTGCTGGCATGGCATATTCATGCTCCCAGGTAGCATATTTAAGACCATAGTAGGTCCACTGAACTTTTAAGATCTCTATAACTTGAATACGAAGCATTTTGACCTTTTTGTCCAATATTCACATTGGCTAGACCTGGAAGTCTACCCCTGTATCTACTTGAATCAGATGCCAATCAATAACATGGTTAGGATCATGTACATATTTCTTTAGCAAAGATACATGAAATACATTATGCACATTCATGGAAACAAGAAATACAAGCATGTATGCAACTCACCTAGTTTTGTCCAATATCTCAAATGGACCACAAAATCTTGATGCCAGCTTTGTACAACTACCCAACTTCAAAGATCTCTTCTTGGGATTTACTTTCAAAAGCACATGCTCTCCTACATTAAATTCTCTTTTTTTCCTATTCTTGTCGGAATAAACCTTCTATCTATCTTGCACTACCTTTAAATTCTTCTTAATCTTAACCATCTGGTCTTCCATTTCCTTGAGAAACTCTGGCCCAAGTACCACTCTATCTATTTGGTTGTCCCAACTTACTGGAGTACTGCATTTTCTACCATACAAGGGTTTAAATGGGCTCATATTCAATGAATATTGATACCCATTATTGTAGGAAAACTCAAGTAAGTGCAAGTAATCTTCGCACATAGATGGCTTATCCATCACATACATTCTTCACATGTCTTTAATTACTTAGTTGACCCTCCCTGTTTATAATATTCTAGATATAAAAAGTATGCAGAACATAAATAAAATGCTAGAAATGGAAGATGAACTACAATATAACTAGAACAACACCACAATAACACCAAAATGATATCAGAATAACACCAGAAATAACACTTCGATCACTGAGAGCAATGTTCATTTTCCTCTTTGAGGGGGAAACCTCCAGCAGAGCAGATCTCTATTACAATAATATCCAAGACAACATTTCTCATACCCTCGACTCCTATTTATACTAAATATGACTATCAAAAGAACCATCTCGAGGAAGATCCTTCTAGAAGAGGAAGCTTCTATTAGGTATTCTTACATTCGACTTATTCTTCCTTATTGCTAAGCCTTATTAATATTGACCTTTATCACATTGGAATATATTATAGTACCTATGTGAGGGGTTAGGTCCCTAACATGTCCTCCCCCTTAAAAAAAACCTTGTCCTCAAGGATTTAGATGTGGAAATTGTTGCAAAATGGTAGTTGGTTCCCAAGTGGCATCTGCTGGGTATGTATCTTTCCACTGGACTAACACCTCCTTGATGATTCACTGATGCAGGTGATGCTCACACTGGTCCAAAACTGCTTCTGGTTGTAGCCAAATGGAGCCTTCTTTATCCAAATCGGGAAGGTTGGTTTGAGTTTGGCACTTAGTTCCAATTACCTTCTTTAAGCAGGAAACATGAAAAACAAGATGTAGCTTAGAATGGCTAGACAACGCTAACTTATAGGCCACCTATCCCACACGCTTGAGAATGGTATAAGGACCATAAAATTTGGGCATCAGTTTCTGACAATGGTCATCGTTGATGGAATTTTTCTTGTAAGGTTGCAGTTGAAGAAACACCCAATCCCCTTCTGCAAATTGACGTTCATAGCGAACTTGATATGCTTGTTGCTTCATGTGATTTTTGGCCATGACCAAATTCTCTTTGAGGGTACAAAGAATAGCCTCTCGAATTTTAATTATTTGGTCAACCGCCTGGACCTTCGAAACAACTGGTAAATATGAGAGAATTGAAGGTGGATTTTGTCCATATACCACTTCAAAAGGAGTAATGCAGGTAGTTCTATGGTATGAAGTGTTGTACCACCATTCAACTAGTGGTAACCATTGAGCCCACTTATTTTTCTTTTATAATGAAAAACACCTCAAATATGTTTCCAAACACTTGTTGACTACTTCAGTTTGACCATCAGTTTGGGGATGATAAGTTGTGCTGAGATGCAATTGGGTGCCTTGTAGCTTAAACAATTCTTGCCAAAAATTGCTGGTGAAAGTTGGGTCACGATCAAAAACAATAGAATGTGGCATGCCATGAAGCTTGAAGATCTGATTCATGAAAAGTTGAGCCACAATGGATGTTGTAAATGGGTGTTGAAGAGCACATAAATGAGCATACTTGGAAAGGTGATCAACTACCACCGTGATGACTGATTTATTTCCTGAATTCGGTAAGCCTACAATAAAATCCATAGAGATATTATGCCAAATAGCAGGTCGAATCAGAAGTGGTTGTAGTGTGCCAAGATATTTGATTGTTTCTCCCTTGTTTCATTGACACAAATCACATTCAGCCACAAAATTATGAACGTCCTATTTCATACCATCCCAAAAAAAGAACGTTTGACCCTGTCATAGGTTTTGGTAAACCGGGGGTGCCCAACTGTGGGTGAAGCATGAAGCTCAGAAAGTACAGTGGATTTAAGTTTTGACTATTTACTTAAATACAAATGGCCTTTGTATCGAAGCTCATCATGGAGCCAAGAGTACCCTAGGGAAACTGGAGAATTGGATTGCAATTTTTGTATTAGATGTGAACTTTTGGGATTGTGTAGCCATTCCTGGAAAATGACTTGGAGCCAATCTAGTACAATGAAGGAGAGAGAAAAAAGGGACCCTTCATCTTCATATTTTCAGGAAAGTGCATCTACAACCACATTGTCTTTGCCTTTCTTGTAAATGATCTCATAATCATATCCAAATAGCTTATTCACCCATTTTTGCTACTTTGGGGAGGAAATACGTTGTTCCAGAAAATACTTGAGGCTTTGATGATCTGTCTTAATTTAGAAGTGTTGCCCCAATAGATAAGGGCGCCAAAGATCAATGACATGAAAAATAACCAACATTTCCTTTTCATAGATTGATTTTCCCAAATTTCATTTAGATAGTTGTTTACTGTTAAAGGCCAAAGGCCAACCCTCTTGCATAAGGACAATGCTAATTCCTTTCCCTAAAGAATCACATTCTAGGACAAAGGTCTTTGTGAAATCAAGAAGGGCTAGGAATAGAGTGGTGCACATGGCCATCTTCAAGGTTTGAAAAGCCTAAGAAGCTGCTGGAGTCCAAGTGAAAGAATTATTTTTAAGGAGTGCAGTGAGAGGGGCCACAATCTCTCCATAATTCTTAACAAAATTCTGATAATAACTTGTTAAGCCCAGAAATCCACGCAAGATTTTGAGAGTCTTTGGGTAAGCCAATTCTTGCATATCTTCAATATTTTTAGGATCCACCCTGACACCATCCTTTCCAACAAGATTACCCAAGTACTCTACTTATGAAGCGCCAAAAGAACATTTAGATTGTTTTAGGAAAACTTGGTGCTGAGAGAGTAGATGGAGAACTCGATCCACATGAGCAAGATGGTATGTCCAGGTTTTTCTATAGATGAGGATATCATCAAAGAAATCTAAGAAAAAATGACAGAGAAAAGGAAGGAAGGTTGTATGATTCATGAGGCTTTGGAAAATGGAAGGAGCATTACACAAGCCAAAGGGCATGACCAAAAACTCATAGTGGCCCTCATGAGTTTTAGAGACAGTCTTAGGAATGCCTGTCTCTTTCATACAGATCTAGTGGTAGTTGTTAGCACCAATTCTTGTAAAGGGGTGTTTTCTCTCTGGATTTGAGCCCTTGGTGTAAATGCGAGAAATGGGGCTTAAAAACCCACCAAAAGAAATTTATCCAAGGTTGCAACCATGAGCGTAGTGCACAACACTCGAGCAAATCAGTCCAGACTCGAATCAAGCATGCAGGCGATTTTATTTTCCAATGGCAGAGATCCCATCAGGAAGTTCATATCAATGGCCCACGGGCATTCAAGACCCCAAAGTTGCTCAAAGTTTAGTGCAGGAGCAAAAGCCCAAATTTATTTTGGACTATTCAAATCAGAGGGACACATGGTAGTCGATTGAACGATTTCACGAAATCGGGTTTCGGGGGTTTTGAAATGAGCTACAAGCTAGTTTCGTGAAATGAGAAATGGAGAAATAGGTCGTGGTCGTCCATTTTTGAAGCAAGGCCGAATGTTAGTTTCAAAGGTCATTTCGCGATTTCGAGTATCGCGATGTTGAGAGCAAAGAGGAGTAAAAACTCTCGAAAGTCAAGGTACCGAAAGCGCCTTTGGGTGTAGGCTCACAATCACTGCCTAGGGTCATATGGAAACAGGGCTAAATGAAAGGTAGACTCCTGATCGAGCAACGAGTGGCTAAGGTTTTTTGAAGAGGTGATATTGGCCATCGATTTCAAGCGGATCTAGCCATTGATGTATACCGGTCATTTCGCGAGTTCGCGTACCAGGAGATTTGAAGTCAAGGGGAGTGAAAACTCCCGAACTGTGAAATCCTGAAATTTTATAGGGGATAGGCACGAGGTCACAACCTAGGTCGCGGGGGACAACGGAAAGAGCTATGCAAAGGGACAAAATGTCGATGTTAGTCACAAAAAGAGGCTGCCATATTTTCAGGTGCCAAGGTGACTCAGCCTCGTTCTGATCCCAATGAAGCAGTTAATGGAGGTAGGTGCTCGTAGATGAAACCTCAGCACAACCCATGAATGGAAATCTAGAAAGGAGTGTTCGTGGAGGTAGAATGTCAGCTCAGAGTTCCCCTATGGACATATTTTCCTGTGAGCCCATACTAAGTTAGGGTCGCGTCTGACAGAGGAATCCCTGCACAGTCTAACTGAGAAGATGCCACACCCTAAAATTTCGAGCACGCCTCTGTTGGGTGAATTTTTGAGTATATGTATGAAGTTCTGTTATTTTTGTTGGGGTCTTTGGTTGAGCAGAGCTCCCGTGTGGTAAAGTATTAATAAACATTCTAGTTCTCTGGTTATGTATATGCATTTGAGACATCTTGTTTAATGACAGAAATCTTTCTTACTCCCTCTCATTTCCCTCTGATGCTAAGGGAGTTCATGATTGACTGATTCACATGGATTGTTGTCACGGTGTTATGATGAATGTTTTATCGTAATGTTGTTATGATTTCTTTTAGTTTCCTTGCAATTTGAATTCAAGAAGTTATTGTGTTTAAGTTTTTCCTCTTTGGGCTGTTAGAAGACCTGATGTCCACAACAAACATTTACATTTTTCTCACCAAAGCCTTCCTCCTACTCACCCTTTCTACAATTAACTGTCCGAAGTTAAACTAAGACCTCACCTGCTTGTGCATATCAGTCCAGTCCTCTGAGTTAAGACATTATTCTCCTGAGACTGCATCCATTTGACCCCTTAAAACCAATCTATGACATAAAATCTGATGGGTATCAGGCTTACCTCTGCTCAATCCAGAGGTGACTTCTAGTGACAATAGTAGCCATAACGAAGATCAAGTTTAGTAAAGAGTTGGGCACCACTCAATTCATCCAAGATCTCATCAATGACATGAATGGGAAATTTGTCTTTAATGGTGATTTTGTTGAGGGTGCGGAAGTCAGGACACATGTGCCAAGAAACTTCTTTATTCATGACCATGACCACAGGATAAGAGTAGGGGCTCATACTTGGGTGGATAACACCTGCGTTAAGAAGTTATTGAACCATTTTCTCAATTTCATTTTTTTGGGAAAAAGGATGACGATAGGGATGGATATTGGGAGGAAGGCTTCCTGGGACAAAGGGAATGGAATGATCATGAACACCATGGGAAGGACGGAGTCCCTGGGGAGTGGAAAAAACCACTTTATGTTTATAGAGGATGGATTGGAGGTCATGCATCACAGAGGGTGTCTTAGTTGCTTGTATGGCATGGAGTTGGGAAATAACGCCCGAATGACCTTTTTTGAGCAGCTTTTCCATGCGATGGGAACTAATGATCTTGGGGGAATCGACAATGATGCCTTGGAATTTATATTGTTGGCCCTCCTAGTTGAATTGCATGGTTAATTCCTTAAATTCCATGAGAATGGGACCCAAAGTCCTTATGCAGTCTCCACCCAACACAATGTCACAACCGCCCATGTCGATAGAAAACATATGAGATTTCAGGTGGTAGTCACCAATTTGGAGATGCACATTTTCACAACGCCCTCCACATTTCATGGACCCACCATTGGCAATCATGTTTTGAAAATTATTGACTGCATGGATATAACAATTAGATTCATGGGCAATGCGGTGATGAATAAAATTATGGGTGCTTCCACTATCAACAAGAATGATGACCTTCTTATGCTTGATGTAGCCAATTAGTTTGAGGGTTTGGGGAGCAGAGAATCCCGTGAGTTAATTTAGGGAAATGACCGGTTCTACTTCGTGAGGGTCTAAGGGAGGGGTTATGTCAGTGGGTTCAAGTGACTCAGACACCAGGGGAGCGTCAACATCCTCTTTCGAAACATCCTCTGAGATGGCCATAAAAAGATTTTGTTCCTTACACTTGTGTCCTGAAAAATATTTTTCATCACAATTATAACAAACGCCTTTGAGTTGGCGTTCAACCATTTCAACCCTGGTCAATTTTTGGATCTTTAGTGGAGTAGAAGGAGGAGTGGGATTTACTAGTTTAGTGTGAGGAATAAAGGAGGGTTTCTGGTTTTGAGAAGAAACAACTTGTTTTTCTTCCTTAGCTCGTTTAGTAGCCTCCACCCAAATCTGAGGCTGAGCCATGAGGACATGGGCACAAATCTCATCCTTGAGGCCATTGATAAAACATTCTCAGAAAAAAGCATTAGACATGCCCTCTGTACAAAAAGGCAGTCGCTCAAAAGCAGCTATAAAGTCTTCCACTTGTTGGGTGTGTGTTATATTCTTTGCATGTGTGTGTGTGTGGGTGCGTCAAATATGACAAATGCATTTAACGGGGTTCGGGGCAGCGCCTCGAAATTTGTTTTTGGGCGGTTTTTGCTATTTTTAGCTGATTTTGCTATTTTTAGCTGATTTGTAAATTAATCCCGGATTAAGGGATTAGGGTTTTGGTATCTACGGAATACCTAAAAACATTGTATATATTGTATGGCGAATGGTGAAATT
>ML777551.1:155798-194633 GCA_009831015.1 Picea engelmannii
TACAAAAAATGGGTAATATAAAATAAATAAGCACTTAGCCCCTCAAGCCCCCTCTCTTATGGAATCATAGCCCCCTATAACTCTATTCCTTGTCTGTCTAGCAACCAACGATGTATTTATTATTAATAATGATAAAAAAATTACATTTATTAGGCACACTGACATTTTCATAATTGTTTGGGCACTCTGGCCTCTTAGCAATGTAACAATACATTATTTAATATGGGGTTTCAGAACTCGGGGTGTTACATCCCCTCCCCCTTATTTTGGCACTGTCCTCAATGCATATACAAAACATGAATCAAAATTTGAAATTTATTCAAAAAGTTGTTGGTACTCTGCCCGCATGGCATCATTATGCTCTCAGGTAGCATCTTCAAGACCGTAGCAGGTCCACTGAAATTTTACCATCTATATAACTTGATTACAAAGCATTTTGACCTTTTTTCTAGTATTCAGACTAGCTGGACCTGAAAGTCTCCCCCTGTCTCTACCTGAATCATATGCCAATCAATAACATGGTTAGGATCATGTACATATTTCTTTAGGATGGTTTCCTGAGCTTCCTCAACTCTCCTTGAAGACTGTCTACATCATGTCTCCTTATTTGGTGCCTAACTGGAGACACCTCTGGACTTCTTAAGGAATATTCATAGGCATAAAAATTTCTCTCTTAGTAAGGAGGTGAGTTGTCTCTATGATCTCTGCTAGCACTTCCAGAATAACCTGCTCTTCCATGATCATTTATTCGTTCATGACACTTTCCTTCTTCCTATTTCTTTGAGCCATTCTTGGATTGATATTGCAACTGATTTAAGATCTGTAACACTCAATCATTTATTTGAATTTTTTCTCTCATCAGCCTCTCGTTGTTTTCCTTGTAGCTCCGCACTTCTATTTTCAGGCTCTTCACAGTTTCTAGAAATGTTTCTTTCTCCCCTCAGCCCTTATGTCCATTGGACTCTATCTCTTCATTTCCAATTATAGTATTCTAGATGTTGACCTCTTTATCATGGCTGGAGGCTCCCTCACCTTCTTTCATTTATTCAATACGCATTTTGAGCTGATATGCTTAAATCCCTTAATTCTGCAAAATGTGCCAGTGACCATTTTGTCAGAATTAAGCATATGATAAAAAAAATTGTCAATAATGCTACAGGTCCATATTTTGTTCAATCATGAGGAATTTTATATAAATAACACTTCCATGTTATCTATGGGCCCATACAGAAATCAATTCTACACAGGCGCTTCCTTCAAGCCACTTTCCCAAGTGACCATGGCTCGAAACCACTGGCCAAATCCTCCGTGGTGATTTTTTGTGATAGAAATACTATATCTGAGATCCTTTGGTTTAAAATCAATTGAGGGATGAGATTAAAGGTCAAAAAGAGATGTGAGACTCTAGGCTTCAAGAGTTTTGGACTATCCAGACTCTCAACTCTTCCGAAGTGCCAAGTCTCGAGACTGCAAGATCTATTGGCATGTATCCTGTCCCGATCAATGACTAGGATTTCCTTCACAACTACGGGCCTTAGGGATTTCCCAAGAACCTCTCCACATATCTCCCATAGTGTATAAATACTGGGATTCCTCTCCTTCCTCCATGTATCACCTATCGATCAATGGAAAATATTAACTCCGGCCTTCGGGAGTTCTCGACTCAAGCAACCTGGAACTCAAATCTTTTGGAGTACCAAGACTCCAGACCTTGGTATATTTCATCACATGTCAGCTGTAATCAATGGCTGAGATGGAATCCCACCTTTGGGCCTTTGGAGTCCTCAACCCCAACTGCTTATGCCTTGAATCCTCCAGAGTGCCAAGTCTCCATACTATGGGATCTACTGCCACGTTTCCCCTCCCAATCAATGATGCGGATTTACTCCAGTCTTTAGAGCTTTGGGGGTTTCACCTTCATCAAAATTCATTCCTTGTCGAAATGGAGAACTAAGCACCAAGGGGGTGCTACATGGTAGGAAATAAGGCATAGAAACGTGGCCCTATTTTACGGTTGACAAATGTCATATACTAATTGGCACAAACGGTCTTTGAAAAGAGGAAACATAGTGACATGTGGCAAGAATAAAGTGTCTCCACATCACCCTAGGTGATTTCATCATGCCACATCACTCTAGTGCCTTATGAATTTGGGACTTCAGAACTTCAAAAATTCTCCACACTACACCACAAATCCCCCAAATGTTGAATCCCTGAATAGGTTGATCTGTGGACACATGTCCTTAAACATGAATGGTCCATATTTACTCTGGAGTTTAGGAATTCAGAGGTTTTTTGTGGATCCCCAAACATCATGAATCAGTGATCGAATATTTTCTTTGTTTGAAAAAAAAGAAAACTTTACCATAATCTATTGATCCCTGACCATCAGTCATCGATGATCGAAGATTTTCTTTTACAAAAAAAAGAAGGAAACTTTACCAGAATCTGCCAATCCCCAATCATCATTCATCGATGATCAAAGATTTTATTTGGTCTATCTTCAACCATTCATCAAATTCCCTGACCCCCGACCATCGGCTGTCGGTGACTTTTATTGGAAAACTTCCACACTTAGAATTTTTGACAAAATCACAGGTGAATATGGGTTGTTGATATCCTGGCTAAGATGATCTTGATTGTTGATTTTATCCAAATCCCCAAACAACAGAAATGAATAGGAACCCTTGATGTTCCTCATTTTTCAAATCGTCGAATCAATCCCAGCCATCAATTTGGTAATTTCTCCAAACTTTGTCCAGCATTATAGTGGCCATTAAAATTAAATTGATTGGACCTTCTATGTCGAATTCAGCTCCACAACCAGTTGTTAGAATACACTAATTTCTTATACAATCATGGAATCATTCAAACTCAGATCCATTCATGAATTTGGTGGATTTCACTCAAACGCTTCCCCTGTTTTCCCCCAAATTCGCACAGACATATAAAATTTGTGACAGTGAATCCTCTCGATTCACACTTGTTTTGGCCCGTAATAGTCTAGTGTTTGAACTAGAATCTCTGATACCAATTTGTAACATACATGGCCACCCAATCCAGGGAACACAACTACAATTCTACTATGTTACCAAACTATAACATACCCAACCTCCCACAAGATGAGCATGCCACACCAAGAACACACCTCTTGGATGATTTTGAATCTCTGATAACAATTAATTAATAAAGAATCATGAAATACATACATGCAATCATCAATATTCATACCACAACATAAAAGACATGCACAATAAACGATGCACAACATTAACTAACAAGCATGCATATTATAGGTACAATCTTAGTTATAATAATTTGATATGAAGGGGAAATAAATACACAAGAAAATGAAACCATAACAAAGAGCACTTATCTTTTATAAAAGAAGACACCAACTGGATGCAGACCGAGGATGGTCCACCCAACCGTAGACATTGTTGTTCCAAGTCTCAACAACGATGTGACCCCCGAGCTAGGGCTATGAACCCACAAGGATGGTTCTAGAGTGTTACTTGGATTTCCAAACCAGTCAGCACTCAAGCTCTCACAAGATTCTCCAAAACTCACATCAATCCAATTATTGAACTCTCTTCTACCCATCCTGCACCACCCAAGAGAATGGAGCTCCACACTTCTCTTCCATGCAGTCCCTTAGGAATTCCCTCTCCTTCCAGGGCTCCAGTGCAACTGGTCCAGAATCTCCACGCTCGGACTCTCAGGACTCGCAACTGTGATCAAATTTGAAGACAGCCTAAGCATCTCAAATGTGTATGTCTCTAATCATGGATCAATTACACAAGAAATCTCTACAACCAACAATCGTGGTTGTTCTTCAAAATTTCATATTCATTTTCCAAGCCAAGACACGAAGTGAGGAAACGTGAGTGAGTGAATGAATGAATGGAGTACATACTCCATGAGAGAGGATGAATAATGAACAATCAAGTGAATGAGCGTGTGACGTGACTAGAAACAACACCAAAATGGGGATGAGAATGACAGTGAGTGAATGACAAAATTCAATGAGAGAGTTAGCCAAATGAGGAACCCCTTCCACATACCAGGCATGGTTTTTTGTAATTTCTGGGGATCAAGAACCTATTTTCCTTCCCCCAAGAGCTCATNATTACACAAAATGGGTAATATAAAATAAATAAGCACTTAGCCCCTCAAGCCCCCTCTCTTTTGGAATCATAGCCCCCTATAACTCTAGTCCTTATCCATCTAGTAGCCAACAATGTATTTATTATTAATAATGATCAAAACATTACATTTCTTAGGAACACTGGACTTTTAATAATTGATTGGGCACTCTAGCCTCTTAGCAATGTAAAAATACATTATTTAATATGGTGTTTCAGAACCTGAGGTTTTACATGACCACCTCAAAGCAGTCAAAGGTTCATTCTTCAAAGAAGAAGTATTTTAATCTTGGATATTTCTATGAATATTCATAGGGGAAGAGGCGGTGTTTTTCTACACCTGAGATTGTTCCTTACCTCTCACCCTCTTCTCTGAGGGATCATGCAGTATTCTTCTGATCTCTCATCTCCTCTCGGCCCTTGACATGCAGTGAGTCTTTATGCACCGATGAAGATGACCCTTCATCTACATATATTAGCCCTCTTCATAGATGGGTTGATCATTCTTTTGGCTACACTTTTAGGCGGGATAACCAAGATGATGGTTTCTCTTTCCAGCAATATTTCCTCCCTCCCACCCATCTTCATGAGTTTGATTTCATGATCGATTATATGTATGTTTATACTCATGATTATTGTGTGGTTGACTTATCTTTGTTGTATTATATGATTAAGTACACGAGGTTATACTTTGATGAGATGATCAAATGGTTACACTGGTTGTATGAATTGACCTGACATCATACAATGCGTGATCTTTAGGTCCCCAAGGCCCCAGGTAAGTAGGTAAGTCATTTTGATTCCATCCATTTTCATATTCATTGCTCACATTAGTTTAGATGCATCTCATTTTCATTTTTCTCTACTTGCATAGGACGTGCATGCCACACCAAGAACACACCTCTTGGATGATTTATAATTTATGATAACAATTAATTAATAAAGAAGCATGAAATACATACATGCAATGATCAATATTCATACCACAACATAAAAGAAATGCACAATATACCATGCAAAACATTAACTAGCAAGAATGCATATTATAGGTACAATCTCATGTATAATAATTTGATACACAATGGAAATAAATACACAAGAAAAAGAAACCATAGCATAGAGCACTTATCTTTTGTAAAATAAGAAACCAACTGACTGCATACCAAGGATGTTCCACCCAACCATAGACATTATTTTTCCAAGTCTCAACAATAATGTCAACCCCAATTCAGGGCTATGAACCCACAAAGATGGTTCTAGAGTGTTACCTAGATTCCCAAACTAATCCACACTCAAGATCTCAAAGGATTCTCTAGCACTCATAGAAATCCAAGTACCCAACTCTCTTATAACTAGCCTGCACCACCCAAGAGAATGGACCTCCACCCTTCTCTACCACACAGTCCCTCAGGTAGTCCCTCTCCTTCCAGGGGTCAATTGTAGCTTGTCCAAAATATCCATGTTGGGACTCTCAGGACTCATAGTTGTGATCAATTCTTAAATAAGGACAAGCATATTAGACATGCATGCCTCTAATCGTGGTTGTGTTACACCAACAATATCTACAACCAACAAACTTTTTTTTTCTTCAACAGTTCGTATTCCTTTCCCAAGCCAAGACATGAAATGAGGAAAGGTGAGTGAGTGAATGAACGAATGGAGTATAGACTCCACAAGAGATGTTGAACACTGAACAATCGAGTGAATGAGTGTGTGAGGTGACCAACAACAACACCAGAATGGGGACGAGAATGAGAATGACAAAATGACCAAAACGAATGAGAGAGTTAGCAAATTAGGGAAACCCTTCCACAGACCAGGGACGGGTTTTTGTAATTCATGGGGATCAAGAACCTATTGTCCTTCCCCCAAGATCTCATGTAAATGATTCCCCATCGATTACAAAAAATGGATAATATAAAATAAATAAGCACTTGTCCCCTCAAGACCCCTCTCTTGTGGAATCATAGCCCCCTATAACTCTATTCCTTGTTCGTCTAACAAACAACAATTTATTTATTATTAATAATGATCAAAACATTACATTTATTAGGAACACTGGCATCTTCATAATTGTTTGGGCACTCTGGCCTCTCAACAATGTAACAATACATTATTTAATATGGGGGTTCAGAACCTAGGGTGTTACATCCCCTGCCCCTTCTTTTGGCACTGTCCTCTATGCATATACAAAACATTAATCAAAATTTGAAAATTTATTCAAAAAGTTGTGCATACTATGCCTGCATGGCATCTTTACGCTCCCAGGTAGCATATTCAGGACCGTAGCAGGTCCACTTAACTTTTACCATCTCCATAAATTGATTACAGAGCATTTTGACCTTTTTTCCAGTATTCATACTAGTTGGACCTAAAAGTCTCCCCTTGTGTCTACCTGAATCAGATGCCAATCAATAACATGGTCAAGATCATGTACATATTTCTTTAGCAAAGAGACATGAAATACATTATTCACATTCATGGAAATAGGAAATTCAATCATGTATGCAACTGGCCCTATTCTGTCCAATATCTCAAATGGACCACAAAATCTGGATGACATCTTTGTACAACTACCCAACTTCAAAGAGCTCTTCTTTGGATTTACTTTCAAAAGAAAATGATCTCCTACTTTAAATTCTATTTCTGTCTTATTCTTGTTGGCATAAACATTTTGTTTATCTTGCACTGCCTTTAAATTCTGCTTAATCTTAACCATCTGGTCTTCCATTTCCTTGAGCAACTCTGGCCCAAGTACCACTCTATCTGTTGGGTTATCCCAGCTTACTGGAGTACTTCATTTTCTACCATACAATGATTGAAATGGGCTCATATTCAATGAATCTTGATACCCATTATTGTAGGAAAACTCAACTAAGTGCAAGTAATCTTCCCACTTAGATGGCTTATCCATCACATACATTCTTAACATGTCTTCAATTACTTAGTTCACCCTCTTTATTTTCCCATGGCATATGGTATGCTATGCTAAAGTTCATATATGTACCAAATCCTTTGAGTAATCCTTTCCATAAATTTGAAGTTAACTTTGTGTCCATGTCTGAGACAATTGTCCTAGGTATCCCATGGAACCTAGCAATCTCCCTCATGTAAATTTATGCGATATTAGTTGTTGTATGAGTTGTTTTTACAGGAACAAAAGGAGAATCCTTTGTCAATTTATCAATCACTACCAGGATAAAATCATGTTGCCTTGTTCATAGATGATTTTAGGAGCTAAATTTTGCAAATGGGGTAATTTTCCATGGTTTTTCCCCAAAAAAATTCAACAATTCCCATTTTCTCTAAAAATGATTCGCCCAAATTCTAGAGAATAAAATTATCTTACGTTAAAAATCGCCAACATTTTATAGAATCTATATACAATCCTTAAAATTTTGAATATTTTTACAAATTTTCGCCAAACGTTTTACATTTTGCATATTAAGAACTAGTAATATTAGCCTAGGTTTCTACATTCCAATATAAATTCCCATCCTTAAAATCATCCTTGGTCTTGTTGTCTTGGGAAATTTAGTTATAAATTCAATGGTTATCACTTCCCATTTCTTCTCTCGAATTGGTAGTGGTTGTAGCAAATCTGTTGGGTGTCTATGCTCAGCCTTCACTTTTTGACATTCCATACATTTGGCGATGTAATCAACAACATCCTTTTTTATTCCTGGCCAAAAGAACTGTATTCTTACTGCTGTAATTATTTTCTGGTAACCAGGATGTCCAACATATGGAACATTATGCATTTCCTTTAATACCAAATTTCTAAGTTCTCCGGAACTAGAAACATAAGTAGTCCAGTTCCAGAGAACTCTCTATTTTTATGCATAAGTAGTCCATCTTCCTTTATCTCATACTCTTTCACTTTCTGTTGTACATATCCTTGATGTAATCTTTTCTTTACCTATAGGTAATTTTGATCTGTAACAACAACATCTAAAATTTTTCTCTTCAAGTCCGACTGATGCATACTGATAAATATGCATTGCATGAGATGCACTCTTCTACTAAATGCATCGACAACTTTATTTTCTTTTCCTTTGATATGCTTGATATCAAAGTTGCATTCACTTAAAAATTCCAACCATATTTTTTTCCTGGCATTCAAAGTTGGTTATTCAAAAATATACTTCAGACCACTGTGGTCTATTCTTAATTCAAATCTCTTTCCCATGAGATAATGCCTCAACATATTCAACGCATGAACAATGGCAGTAAGCTCCAAATCATGTGTGGCATAACTCCTCTCATGCTCTTTAAGCTTTCTGGACTCATAACAAATGACATGTACATTTTGGGTGAGGACTCCACCAATTAATTCCTTGCATGCATCTGTACATACCACAAAATTCTCATTTGGATCAACAATCTTCAAAATAGGTGCACTAATAAGTAATTCGTTCAATGAATTAAAATTTTCTTCACATTTTGTTGTCCATTCAAATTTAATTCCCTTGTTTTGCAAAGAAGTGATGGGATGAGAAATCTTAGAGAACCCTTCTATAAATATTTTGTAGTAACCAACTAACCCCATAAAAGATCTTACTTCTGAAGCATTCATGGTTGTTGGCCATCCTCTAATGGCTTGAATCTTCTAAGGATATACTGCTATACCCTATTCTGAAATAATGTGCCCCAAGTAATGGATCTATTCTTGATAAAAATAACACTTACTCATATTGGCATATAACTGATGTTCCCTCAGCACTTGCAATACCAATATTAGGTGATGTTTATGCTCCTCCTCAGACTTAGAATAGACAAGTATGTCTTCTAGGAATACTATGACAAACTTATCCACTTAATTTCTGAATATGTCATTCATTAAGCACATAAAGATAGATGGTGCATTGGAAAATCCAAATGGAACCACTACAAACTCATAATTTCCATACCTAGTTCTAAAGGTTGTCTTATGGATGTCTTCCTCCTTGATTCTTACATGATGGTATCCTAATCTCAAGTCTATCTTTGAAAATATCTTTTCTCCTCTTAGTTTGTCAAAGAGGTCATCAATTATGGGTAGAGAATACTTGTTCTTTATAGTAGACTTATTCAGCCATCGAAAGTTAATACACAACCTCAAGCTTCCATCTTTCTTTTTGACAAAGAGTACTGGTGCTCCCCAAGGTAAAACACTTGGGCGTATGTACCCTTTCTTCAACAAATACTCCAACTACATTTGTCATTATTTTAACTCAGGCGTACTCATTATGTAAGGTGTTTTTGACACCGGGGCATATCCTGGTGCTAGATCAAGAGATAAATATATTTCCCTTTTTGGTGGCAACCCTGGTATTTCTTGGAATACATCCTTGAATTATTGTAGTATCGAGAAATCTTCAAGGCTTGGCCCCTTTGTATATTTTGGATCCTCCACATGGGTTGCATACAATTGATTGGCAGGTTACAACCTAAGCATTTATCTGACTTTGCTCTCTCATCATCCTCTCATTGTCTACCTTGTAGCTCTGCACTTCTATTTTCAAGCTCTTCACAATTTCTAGCGATGTTTCTTGCTCCCCTCGGCCGTTTCATCCGTTGGACTCTGTCTTTGCATTTCCAATTCTGATATTATCGAATTCAACCTCTTTATCATGGCTGGTGGATCCCTCACCTTCTTCCATTTATTCAATATGCATTCTGAGCTCATATGCTTAAATCCATTAATTATGAAAAATGTGCAAGTGACCATTTTGTCAGAATTAAGCATGTGATAAACAAAATTGTCAATAATGTTACAGGTCCTTCAAAAGTTCAAATCATGAGGAATTATATATAAATAAAACTTCCATGTTATTCATGGGCCAATACAGAAATAAATTATGCATAGGTGTTTCCTTCAAACCACTTTCCCAAGTGACCACGGCTCAAAACTGCCGACCAAATCCTTCTTGGTGATTTTTTGTTCTAGAAGTACTATATCTGAGATTGGGTGCTTTAAAATAGATCGAGGGATGATATTGACAACAAAAAATAGATCCGAGACTCTGGGCTTCAGGATTTTCAGACTGTCCACACTCTTAACTCTTTTGGAGTCCCATGTCTCCAGACTGGAGGATCTGTTGCCATGTATCCTATCCCTATCAACGACTCAGATTCCCTTCGTAGCTCCAGGCTTTGGGGATTTCCCAAGCACCTCTCCATATATCTCCTAGAGAGCCTATATACAGGAGTTCCTCTCCTTCCTCCATATATAACCTGTCGATCAATGGTGGATATTAACTCTGACCTTCGGGAGTTCTTGACTCAAGTAACCTACAACTCAAATCCTCTGGAGTACCAAGTCTTCAGACCTTAGGATCTTGCACCACATTTCAACTGTAATCAATGGCGGATATGGACTCCCTCCTTCAGGGATTCAGGATTCCTAGACCCCAACTTCTTATGCCTTGAAACCTTCAGAATGCCAAGTCTGCGGACTACGGGATCTACTACCATGTGTCCCCTCCCAATCAACGGTGAGGATTTAATCCACTCTTCAAAGCTTCGGGGGTTTCACCTTCATCACAGTTCATTCCTTCAGAATGTCGAAATGGAAAACTAAGCACCAAGGGGGTGCTACGTGGTAGAAAATAAGGCACAAAAATCTGGCCCTATCTGACGGTTGACACGTGTCATACACTAAATGGAACGAATGGTCTTTGAAAAGAATGAAACAAGATGACACATGGAAATCATCAAGTGTCTCTACATCATCCTAGGTGACATGATCATGCCACACCACTCTAGTGCCTCACAAATTTGAGACTTCAGAACTTCGGAACTTCTCCACACTACACCATAAATCCCCCAAATGTCAAATCCCCAAATAAGCTAATCTGCAGACACGTGTTCTTAAACATGAATGGTCCAGATTTACTATAGAGTTTAGGACTTCAGAGGTTTTTTTTCGATCCCTGAACATCGACCATCAACGATCGAAGATTTTCTTTTTCCGAAACAAAAAGGAAACTTTACCAGAATCTGTTGATCCCCGACCATCGGTCATCGACAATCGAAGATTTTCTTTTTCCAAAAAAAAGGAAAATTTACTATAATCTGCCAATCCCTGACCATCAGTCAATAACGATCGAAGATTTTCTTTGGTCAATATTCAACCCTTCACCCAATTTGTCGATCCCCGAAAATCGGTCGTCAACTATTTTTATTGGTGAACTTCCACACTTAGAATTTTTTATAAAATCATAGGTGAATCTGGGTTGTTGATCTCACAGCCAAGATGGTCTTGACCGTTGATTTTCTCCAACACCCCAAATGACAGAAATGAATAGGAACCCTCGATGTTCCTCATTTTTCAAATCGTCGAATCAATCCTAGTTGTCGATTTGGTAATTTTGCAAAACTTTGTCCAGTGTTACAACGACCATTAAAATTTGAAATTTTTGACCTTCAAAGTCAAATTCAGCTCCGCAACCCGTCGTTCAAATCCATTAATTTCTTATAAAATCCTAGAATCATTCAAACTCAAATCCGTTCATGAATTTGCAGGATTTCACTCAAATAATTCCACCATTTTCCCCCAAATTTAGATAGACATATAAAATTTGTGACAGTGAATCCTCTCGATTTGCACTTGTTCTGGCCCATAACAGTCTGGTGTTTGAACCAAAATATCTGATACCAATTTGTAACATATGCAGCTACCCAAGCTAGGGAACACCACTACAATTCTACTATGTTACCAAATTGTAACATACCCAACCTCCCACAGGACGGACATGCCACACCAAGAACACACCTCTTGGCTGATTTTGAATCTCTGATAACAATTAATTAATAAAGAAGCATGAAATACATACATGCAATGATCAAGATTCATACCAAAACATAAAATACATGCACAATATACCATGCACAACATTAAATCGCAAGCATGCATATTATAGGTATGTTGGCACAGGGGTAGACCCAGGGTTCAACGTTTTAACAATGCACCAACAAAACCCTAACTACCAGCCCTTTCGCCAACACCTGCGAAGCAGATGAAGTCTCACCCAAGGTAGATTCAAGGGGGGTTGCAGGACTCAGGTGTCGACAACCAAGCTAGGACACAAATATGTGATTACAACACTTAACAGAGAACTTAGCCAACGATATGCATTAGAGTATGGTTCTCATTCACATCGCAGATTAACCCTTATTACAGATCAATGCAATAAAAATTAAGATCAAACACTTCCAACCACTTAGAACATAGCATTAGCTTAGATCTAACATTCATTCACACCATTAAAAACTAAGCTACAACATTAGATGCATTCATTATATATAACAACAACAACACTAAGCAAATAACCACATAACGACATTGCACAAAGCACACCAAGATGCAAGATATACGTGGTTCACCCCAGTGTGGGGATACATCCACCAACTTCTTCCTCTTATTTTTTGGTCTTCAATATTCTTACATTCATATTTTCCTATGCATAAAGCCACAGAGCCTAAATCCATAGAGGATAGGAGATCTACGAGTTGCACACCATATCCTCCTTCCTAAAACTAGGTCAAGGCACAGAGTCAACTCCTGCGTAGTTTGTTCACACAAAGCAACTTACAAACACTTGAACTTACCTCTGCAAGCCCTAACACATTCTTTCACAAAGCCAGCCAGATATTTTACATCTCTTGCACTAAGCTTCTACTAGTCATTCACTAAGCCACTTAGTAACTCTCTCTTTCATCGCTTAGCTACTACTTATTTATATAATCACAAAAAATCCTAATCATGGGTAAACCCATGGGTCGACATCCCTTAACCTATTGCATAAAACCTAGTAAACCCCTTGTTGGGTCCAAAAAACAAGTGAGATACTGCGATCTCTGCTTTTCCTGGGCGCTCCATCTTCGACTAGCCTATCGAAGTCCCAAAAGTGGTCAAACACAACTAATGTTTCCTCAAAAATTGGTCAAGGGTCAACAGGCCCCCAAAACTCACTTGTGACTCATACCGAGTCACTCAGATCTGGGAAACACTGCTTCAAAGGCCTCGAACTTAGCTCGAGCTGCCTCAACTTTATGTTTTGCCAGAGCCTCCTGCTCGGCAAACTCTTGAATCAGTTGCTTTGTAACAAGACCTTCCAGGTGTTGTTCCATTGTCATAACCATTTGATCTAGTTGTGAGCCTTGTCCTTTGATTTCTTCAAAAAGCATGCAAGATTCGTCCTGCACCGGATGGAGTCTCTATGTAACCTCCATAACTCTTCTCTAGATGGGAGAAACCTACTACTAGACTATGCGTTGTTCCTGTGATCTTTTCATCCTCTCGACTACAGTGATTAATTACATCTGTGCCTACATGGTGGATCCCTGCTACTACGTCTCCTGGAGTTGTGCTTCCAGTTTCCTCATCTCTGGATCTTCTGCGAGGTGTTCGTAGGTCTATGCACTTTGATTACTCAATTTATTACCTTCTAAGGCAAGGGTCCTGATTCTCCCAACTGTGCTCTTAGCTTCTTCCTCCCTCTGATCATACACTTCTTGCGGATTGCTCGACACTTCTTGGACTTCTAACTTTGTTACTCTAGCTTGAAGCTACTGAATGGCCTTAACTAGCTTCCCTACTTTCATTTCAGATGACTCTTCTTCCTTCTCTACCAAGCCCGATATAGAGCAAAGTGTTTTATTCACTGCCTCCTTGATCGCATTCTACTATGTGAGCAACTGGTCTTTGTCTTTCTGCATCTTTGCTTTGTCCTCCTTGAACATCGCCTGAATTTATCTTTCTCTTTTTGCGCAACTCGAAGTCACTCTAAGACCTCCTCCTTTTCTATCTTCAAGGCTTCTGTAACGTTCTCCTTCTCTTCTTGGACTCGATGAATTCAAGCCTCTGTTGCATCTTCTAATCTTCGTAATTGGGCGGGGTCATCCCCCAATTATGCAATCTTCGGTGAAGAAGGTGCAATAGGTATTGCGCATCTCGAATAGATGGCTTGTTGTATGTCTTTGAGCTCCTTCTCTATTATTTCATACATTTTTTCTTTCTTTGCTCCATGTCTCTGCAAGATGTCCTCTAAATCATCCTCCACTTCTTCGACGATGAGATCGACATCGTCCACTGTGAGAACATTCTTCGACTGAGGCTTATTGGCTCAGGTATTCTTTCTTGCTAAGGGTTTCTGTGGAGAAACCTTCCCTTTCTTCGATGTTTCGGCCTCAGTAGGGGGATATTTTAGTGGTGTAACTTCACCTTTGTCTTTCATTTCTCCTTCTTCCCCTCCTTCTTCTTGGTTCACTTCATCTCCTCCTCCTCCTGCGGGTGATTCAGGCCTACTTTCCTCTGAGGCGTCGTCCTCCTCATCAGTTTCTACATTCTGCACTTCCTCATTTTTCTTCTTTTTCCTCGCACTATCCTTTCCATCATGTTCAACCCGGGTGACCAAGGGACTTCCAATGATGTCGGGGTCGGAGAGTTCTACAGCGTCAACTGGTACAAGGACCTCTTCTGGCCATTCTTTGGTGATCTCCTCCATATCTTCGTCAATCAGTTTATAGTAGGAGTGTAGCTCCTCCTTACTTTCACCCCTACGCGTAGTGATGTAGATAAAGTGTTGATCTATGTGGAAATTTGCTAGCGGCCTGTACCGGTGCAATGTATTTGGGGTCATTCATGGAAATGCCTCAATGGCATGCTTTAGCTTCTAGTAGTAGGCATGGAAGACAACATTCGACTACCACTTCTTCAACATGTAATTTGAGTATCACAAGGTGGAGAACCTTGCGGCCAATGACTCCAATGGCTCAACTTCTGGGAATGTCACTCCAACATCTTCCAAGAGACAAAAGTGATCAGTACCAGTAACCAACTAAAATGGAATTCATAGCCTTGATCCTGCGCTTCATGACAGTCCTTCTCGAGCTCATTGACGAGGTAAATCGTTGAATTCATTTTCATTCCTTCTACACACTTCCCTGTGAGGTCTACTATGAATCCTGTGACCTGTGTCGGATGGATCTTTCTGACGAGCTTGCCAGCTATAAGCTGATAGGCTAGGCAGACTGCGCCATCCTGGATGCAGGCTACCTTGTAGCCTTTCTTTCCCTTCTCTACATCACCATAGTATTCCTTAATGCATTGTGTCAGGGAGCGATCTGAACTCTTCCCTGAGTAGAACTATTGAGGGTCTGATCCTTGCATGCTCAATTTTGTGATGAGGTGGATCAACACTGAATCCATAGTCACACGTCTTTCAAGCCATAGATAGCCTTCGTGATAGCATGGCAGGAGGACTTTAATGCAAGTGTTAACCTCCTGGTGTCAGCTAAAGTGAGGGATCTTCATCACATTTAGGATTGTTGATTGCGTGAGCTCATTTATCCATGGCTAGGAGACTATGTGTGGCTTCTTCCCAGTTGTCTTCATCAAATACGTATGCAGTGAAAGCATTGCATAGTTCTTCCTATCTTCGAGGTTAAAATCGTTGTTCTTCAGGGCTGGGATGTGTCCTAACTAGGGTCCAACTACACGTATCCCCTTCGAGATGTACGCAGTGATCAACATGTATTCAAAGTCACGCGGGATACTATCACGACTAACTGTGCCAACCAAAGGTGGTATGTATTCAGGCAAGACCAATGGGATCTACTTCACGTTAGCCAGATCATTGCGATGTTTTCTTCGCTTCTCAATCACAGTTTGTCTAGAATGACATCCAGTCAAAGGGGATGATTGCAATCCTCCAATCAACGACACTTATATTCCTACAGACGTGACTCTTTCAGCCATGAGCTCCAAAAGAATCTCCTCCACAGACTTCTCTAACGTGCTATGTTCGCCCGACATGAAATCTTGTAACCAAATAGATCGGGTAGGCGAATAGAAAAGTGAGGTAATCAAATGGATTGTGAGGTCTAGAAATCACAACGCAGTATGCAATCGATTCTCTATTATCTTGGATATCACGGGTTGCAAAAAGTGGTCCAGGCAAAGCATCCGACGGGTTAAATAAGAAAGTGTCGTACGAATTTTTCCAACGGATAGGAATGCCTCAGTCAATATGAATCAGTCCGTTATGGCATGGTCTCAATGATCCAACGACGGTCTTTCCCTCAATAACTGCATTTTATAGTCGTTCCAAGGTGTTATTCTAATGGTCGGGGCACCTCCAATGGTCATATCACTTCGTCGTGGCGAAGTTCCATTCTATGTGGTTCTGTTATTCCGGTCAGGCTCAAGTTCTATAGATCTGTCTCCTAAGAAGTCTTCTCTAGATCTTTCTATAGTTTCTCTAACTTGGCTTTCCTCTTACTGAGCTTTCTTGCCTTCTTTCCTATGATCTGAGTCTCTGGATTCCTCTTTCCTTTTCTATTCTTATTTGTTCTTAGCGTGGTGACTTCACGCTACTGATGTTCTTTCAAGAGGTTCAGAGATAATACCTCTTTGCTTACTAGGTCCTGGGTGGAAATACTTTCTTCTTGCATGGATAGGTCCTTTAAACCTTCCTGCACTCTTTCAACTTTGACAACTACTTCTCTTTCATTATGTTGCTTCGACTCAACTTCTCGTTATTATAACAGTCGATCTATTCTTCTAGCTATGAGATCCCTTAGTTATTCCTTTTTCTATTCTGTAGCTTCCTCCTCTGTTTTCCTTCTGATATGATCTTTCTCCACCCAAGCCTTTCATAATAAAAGTGGAAAGGGGGCGATGTTCTCAAAAAACCTAATAACTTCAAATTCTTCTTCAGTCGATGTCTCATGAACAATCATAGGTATATTATTAACTCTTCCACATAGGGTTATCATTTTTCCTTTAAACAATCCTATCCTTCCTAATGAAGGTATCATAGCAGGCTTTCCCAAAATTTCCCAAGTGATTTTTGGCATAATATTCATGTGTGTTTCTTCATCTAATACACAATCTATGTTGAAGTCTTCTATTCTTGTGACTATGCACTATTTTTCTTTCAAGATCTCTGGTAAACAGATGCCTCTATGATCATCCATTGCTTCTTTTAACTGTATTAACATAGTCTCTAATTCCTTTTATGTATGATTCTTTAACATATCCTTAGTCTCTTGACCTTATTTATAGTTTTCTTGTCTCATGTTCATGTTTTCAACTTTACCAATCATTCTTGGGCAATTCTCAACCTTATGACAAATAGCTTTACAACAAAGACAAATATGACCTATACAAGGGCATTCCTTAGCAAGATGTCCTGGTGTTCTGCAATTATAACACAGTGTCAATCCTCTCTTTATTTTAAACGATCCCCAACCTCTCCTATACTGCACACCGGGATCACAGTGATGGACCTGCAATCTGCAAAAATTCTTTCTAGGTTCCTGCATTCACTTATTAGTCCAAAAATTCTTTCTATGCATAGGAATAACATATTTTTCTCTATTTCTATCAAATTTATTCAGATCAACTCTTTCTTCTAACTGTGCCCTAGTTTTCAGACTAGGACAAAATCTATCAAACATACCTAGATTCATTCTTCTGAAGAAAAAATTTCCACTTATATTACCTTTACCAGAGCACAAAGCCTTAAGATCTTACCTCTTTTCTTTAGATCAGGTTCCTTTCTTAGTACAAAGTTTCACAATTACAGTAGAATACTGTGCACTACATCAACAGATCTACGCACAAATATATTTTTTTTCTTGAGTTCCCATCAATCATAGTTTCAGGTCCTGGCAACAAAACCATTTGTTGGCACAAGGGTAGACCCAGGGTTCAACGCTTCAACAATGCACCAAAAAAACCCTAACTATTGTCCCTTTCGAAAACACCTTCGAAGCATATGAAGTCTCACCCGAGGTAGAGGCATGGAGTTTGCAGGACTTAGGTGTCTACAACCAATCAAGGACACAGATATATGATTACAATACTTAACAAAGCACTTAGCCAAGAATATGCATTAGATTATGGTTCTCATTCACATCGCAGATTAACCCTTATTACATATTAACACTTCCAATCACTTACCACATAGCATTAGCTCATATCTAGCATTCAGTCACACCATTAATCACTAAGATACAACATCAGATGCATTCATTATACATAAAAACAACAACACTAAGAAAATAACCACATAACGACATCGCACAAACCACACCAAGATGCAGGAGATACATGGTTCACCCCAGTGTGGGGCTACATCCATCAACTTCTTCTTCTTCTTTATTGGTATTCAATATTATTACATTCATATTCTCCTATGCACAAAGACACAGAGCCTAACTCCACAGAGGACAGGAGATCTGTGAGTTGTGCACCAGATCCTCCTTCCTAAAACTAGGTCAAGTGATAGAGCCAACTCCTGCATAGTTTGTTCGCACAAAGCAACTTACAAACACTTTCACTTACCTCTACAATCCCTAACACATTCTTGCACAAAGACAACTAGATATCTTACATCGCTTGCACTAGGCTTCTACTAGTCATGCACTAAGCCACTTAGTAACTCTCTCTTTCATCGATTAGCTACTACTTATTTATATAATTACAAAAAGGCCTAATAATGGTTAAACCCATGGGACAACATCCCTTAACCCATTACATAAACCCTAGTAAACCCCTTGATGGGTCCACAAAACAAGTGAGATCTCGCGATCTCCGCTTCGCCTGGGCACTCTATCTTCGACCAGATGGTCGAAGCCCCAAAATTGGTCAAACATGACCAATGTTTCCTCAAAAATTGGTCAAGGGACAAGAAGCTACAATATCAGTTATAATAATTTGATACGCAATGCAAATAAATACACAATAAAAAGAAACCATAATAGAGAGCACTTATCTTTTATAAAAGAAGACATCAACTGGATGCAGACCAAGGACGTTACACCCAACTATAGATATCATTGTTCCAAAATTAATTATAACCATAACATGGATTCTCCTTTTGGTTCGAGTGGCTAGTTGAACCAAAATTGATTTCCCAAGATTACTTTTCTCCAAATGTAAACTATCCACTATTTTAGGATCAATGTAATAATGACTTACTCCTAATTAAATTAAAATAACAACAAACTGATTTATCATCTTACCTTCCACCTCGATCATGTTGGATTGGTATTCTGCTTGCTGATCATCTAAGGATGCATAAATCCTTCCCATTTCTTCGACTTTTGTATCCTCTTGGATGTTGTGCACAGTCTTCACTTTGTCCTTTCTATCTGGGAAGTCTTTAAAGTGATCTTCTTTTCATCCCCAACATTGGATTGATGGTCTTCCCCTTTTTCCCAAGAATTATTCTTTCCTGGAATCATCTTTAGCATACTGGTATTGATGACTTTTATTAGGCTCATTCCTATTGAAAAGAGGCTTGAATCGCTTCCTCCTCTGGTCATACTTTTCCTTCTTCTTGTCCTTCCAAGATTTCTGCATGGACTCTCTGCCTTGGCCTTGCTCATACAAGTATTTATCCTTATTGATCGACTCAATCAAGGTCTTGGGCTCATCATACTGAATATTTTATTTATAAAAGGTTGGAAGTCCACTCAAAAACCTCTATATTTTCACCTTTTCATTGTTTATAAAGACAACATATTTTAAAAAATCCAAGAAATTCTTCTCATATTCTGCCATGGTCATGATTCCCAGCCTAAGTTCAAATAACTCTTGCATTTTCTTGTCATAAAAATTCTCTGAGAGGTACTCCTTCTGGAAATACTTCTTGAATTGCTTCCAAGTGATCATATTCTCATTAATATGTTCAACTTGCTTCAGTTGATCCCACCACATAGCAGCTTTCCCATGTAAGTGTTAGGTGGAAATTATGGCTTCTAGATTGGATGAATAATTATGCAATTCGAAATATCTCCTGAGTCCAAGCAACCTTGCTTCAACATCATCTTCCCTTTCTCTTTCACCATCGAAGGATGGTGGCCTGAGCTTCCTCAACTCTCCTTGAATATTGTCTACCTCATGTCTCCTTCTTTGTTCCCTAACAGGAGACACCTCTAGACTGCTTAATAAATATTCAGAGGCATAAAACTTTCTCTCTAAGTAAGGAGGTCATTGTTTTCTATGATCTCTGCTAGAACTTATGGAATAACCCGCTCTTCCGTGATCATCTCTTCTTTCATGACACTTTCCTTCTTCCTCTTTCTTTGAGCCATTCTTGTATTGACCTTGAAACCGATTTAAGATTTGAAACACTCGAGCATTTATCTGACTTTTTTCTCTCATCAACATCTCATTGTCTGCCTTGTAGCTCTGAACTTCTATTTTCAGGCTGTTCGTAGTTTCTAGCAATGTTTATTGCTCCCTTCGGCCCTTTCATCTGTTGGACTCTATCTCTTCATTTCCAATTTTGTTATTCTATACTTCGACCTATTTATCATGGATGGAGGCTCCCTCACCTTTTTCCATTTCTTCAATATGCATTCTGAGTTGATATACTTAAATCCTTTAATTCTGCAAAATGTCCAAGTGACCATTTTGTCATAATTAAGTATGTGATAAACAAAATTGTCAATAATTCTATAGGTCCTTATTTTTTTCAAATCATGAGGAATTATATATAAATAACACTTCCATGTTATCCATGGGCCCATACAAAAATCAATTCTACACATGTGCTTCCTTCAAACCACTTTCCTATGTGACCATGGCTCAAAATGGTTGACCAAATACTTCCTGGTGCTTTTCTGTGCTAGAAATACTTTATCTGAGATCGTTTGGTTTAAAATCGATTGAGGGATGAGATTTATGGTCAACAAGAGATCCGGGACTCTCAGCTTCAGGATTTCCAGACTGCCCACACTCTCAACTCTTTCGGAGTGCCAAGTCTCTGGAGCGTAGGATCTGTTGCCATGTATCCTATCCCGATCAACGACTAGGATTTCCTTCGCAACTCCAGCCTTTGCAGATTTCCAAAGAACCTCTCCATATATCTCCTAGAGTGTCAAAATACCATAGGTCCTCTTCTTCGTCCATATATCACCTACCGATCAATGGTGGATATTAACTCCAGCCTTCGAGAGTTATTGAATCAAGCAACCTGCAACTTAAATCCTTTGGAGTACCAAGTCTCTAGACCTTGGGATATTGCACCATGTGTCAGCTGTAATCAATGGCTGAGATGGACTCCCTCCTTCAAGCCTTTGGGAGTCTTCGAACCCAACTGCTTATGCCTTGAATCCTCCTGAGTTCCAAGTCTTGAGACTATGGGATCTACTACCACATGTCCCCTTCCGATCAATGATGAAGATTTACTCTAGTCTTTAGAGCTTCGGTGGTTTCACCTTCATCACACTTTGTTCCTTCATAACACTGAACTAGTGAACCAAGCACCAAGGGGGTGCTACATGGAAGAAAATAAGGCACAAAAACATGGCCCTATCTAATGGTTAACACATGTCATATACTAATTGGCACAAATGGTCTTTGAAAAGAATGAAACATGCTGACATGTGCCAAGCACCGATTGTCTCCATGTCACCCTAGGTGATGTCATCATGCCATGTCACTCTAGTGCCTCATGAATTTGGGACTTCAAAACTTCATAACTTCTCCACACTACGCCACAAATCCCCCAAATGTTGAATCCCCAAATAGGCTGATCTGCAGACACGTGTCCTTTAACATGAATGGTCTAGATTTACTTCAGAGTTTAGGAATTCAGAGGTTTTATGTCGATCCTTAAACATCATCCATTAGTGATCGAATATTTTCTTTGTTTTAAAAAAGGGAACTTTACCAAAATCTATTGATCCCTGACCATCAGTCATCGACGATCGAAGATTTTCTTTTTCTAAAAAAAAGGAAACTTTATGAGAATCTGCCAATCCCCGACCATTCTTCATTGGAAATCGAAGATTTTATTTGGTTGATCTTCAACCCTTTACCCAATTTTTCGACCCCCAACCATCAATCGTCGATGATTTTTATTGGCGAACTTCCACACTTAGAATTTTGACAAAATCATAGGTGAATCTGGGCCGTTGATATCCTGGAAAAGATGATCTCGACTGTTGATTTTCTCCAATTCCCCAAACAACATAAATGAATAGGAACCCTCAATGTTCCTCATTTTTCAAATCATCGAATCAATCCCAACCATCGATTTGGTAATTTCGCCAAACTTTGTCCAGCATTATAGCGGTCATTGAAATTCAAATTTTTTGACCTTATAAGTTGAATTCAGCTCCACAACTAGTTTTTCGAAACCATTAACTTCTTAGGAAATCATGTAATCATTCAAACTCAAATCCGTTCATGAATTTGGGGGATTTCACTCAAACACATCAACCGTTTTTCCCCAAATTCGCACAGACATATAAAATCCGTGACAGTGAATCCTCTCGATTCACACTTGTTCATGGCCCGTAATAGTCTGGTGTTTGAACCAAAAGATATGATACCAATTTGTAACATACGTGGCCACCCAATATAGGAAATGCCACTACAATTATACTATGTTACCAAACTGTAATGTACCCAGCCTCCCACAGGATGAGCATGCCACACCAAGAATGGACCTCTTGGATGATATTGAATCTCTGATAACAATTAATTAATACATACATGCAATGATCAAGATTCATACCACAACATAAAATACATGCACAATATACCATTCACAACATTAACTAACAAGCATGCATATTATTGGTACAATCTTAGTTATAATAATTTGATACGCAGCAGAAATAAATACACAAGAAAAATAAACCATAACAGAGAGCACTTATCTTTTATAAAAGAAGACACCAACTGGATGCAAACCAAGGATGTTCCACCCAACCATAGATATTGTTGTTCCAAGTCTCAAAAACAATGCCATCCACGAGCCAAGGCTATGAACCCACAAGAACGGTTCTAGAGTGTTACATGGCTTCCCAAACTAGTGAGCACTCAAGCTCTCATAGGATTCTCCATCACTCACATCAGTCCAATTACCCAACTCACTTCTACCCAGCCTACACCACCCAAGAGAATGGAGCTCCACCCTTCTATTCCACATAATCCCTTAGGAAGTCCCTCTCCTTCCAGGGATCCAGTGTAGCTAGTCCAGAATCTCCATGATCGGACTCTTAAGACTCGTATTTGTGATCAAAGTTGAACACAGGCCAAGCATCTCAAACGTGTAGGCCTCCAATCATGGATGGGTTACACCAAAAATATCTACATCCAACAACCATGGTTGTTCTTCAACATGTCATCTTCATTTCCCAAGAGAAGATATGAAGTGAGGAAAGGTGAGTGAGTGAGTGAATGAATAGAGTACAACCTCCATGAGAGAGGATGAACAATGTACAATCGGGTGAATGAACGCATGAGGAGAGGAGAAAAAACACCAGAATGGGGACGAGGATGACAGTGGGCGAATGACCAAAATCAATGAGAGAGTTATCCAATCGGGGAACCCCTTCCACAGACCAAGGATGTTTTTTTGTAATTCGTGGGGATCAAGAACTCTTGGCATTCCCCCAAGAGCTCTCATAATTGATTCTTCCCCCATTACTCAAAATGGGTAGTAAAAAATAAATAATCACTTATCACCTCAAGCCCCCTCTCTTATGGAATCATAGCCCCCTATAACTCTAGTCCTTATCTGTCTAGCAGCCAACGATGTATTTATTTTTAATAATGATCAAAACATTACATTTCTTAGGAAAATTGGCCTTTTCATAATTGTTTGGGCACTCTGGCCTCTTAGCAATGTAAAAATACATTATTTAATATGGGGGTTAAGAACCCGAGGTCTTACATGGCCACCTCAAATAATTCAAAGGTTCATTCTTCAAAGAGGAAGTATTTTAATCTTGGATATTTCTATGAAGATTCACAAGGGAAGAGGTGGTGTTTTTCTACACCTGATATTACTTCTTACCTCTTACCCTCTTCTCTGAGGGATCATGCAGTATTATTTTGATCTCTCATCTCCTCTCATCCCTCGATAGACAGTGAGTCTTTATGCACCAATGAAGATGAGCCTTCATCTACATATAGTATCCCTCTTCAGAGATGGATTGATCATTCTTGTGTCTACACTTTCAGGCGGGATAATCAGGCTGATGGTTTCTCTTTCTAGCAAGATTTCCTCCCTCCTACCCATCTTCATGATTTTAATTTCATGATCGATTATATGTGTGTTTATACTCATGATTATTGTGTTCTTGAATTATCTTTGTTGTATTATATGATTAAGTACACGGGGTTATACTTTGATGAGATGATCAAATGGTTCCACTGGTTGTATGACTTGACTTGACATCATCCAACATGTGATCTTCAGGTCCCCAAGGCCCCAGGTAAGTAGGTAAGTCATTTTGGTTCCCTCCATTTTCATCTTCATTGCTCACATTAGTTTAGATGCATCTCATTTTCACTTTTCTCTACTTGCACAAGACGTGCATGCCACACCACGAACACACCTCTTGGATGATTTCTAATCTCTGATAACAATTAATTAATAAATAAGCATGAAATACATACATTAAATGATCAAGATTCATACCACAACATAAAAGAAATGCACAATATACCATGCACAACATTAACTAGAGAGCATGCATATTATAGGTACAATCTCAGGTATAATAATTTGATACATAGTGGAAATAAATACTCAAGCAAAAGAAACCATAACATAGAGAACTTATCTTTTATAAAAGAATACACCAACTGACTGTAGACCAAGGACATTCCACCCAACCATAGACATTGTTGTTCCAAGTCTCAACAACAAAGACGGTTCCAGAGTGTTACTTGGATTATCAAACCAGTCAACACTCCAGATCTGACATGCTTCTCCATCACTCAAAGCATTAATACAAGTACCGAACTCACTTCTACCTAGCCTGCACCACCCAAGAGAGTGGACCTCCACCCTTCTCCTCCACACAGTCCCTCAGGTAGTCCCTCTCCTTCCAGGGCTCCAATGCATCTGGTCCAAAATCTCCATGCTGGGACTCTCAAGACTTGCGATTGTGATCAAAGATTAAAACAGGCCAAGAATCTCAGACATGCAGGCCTCTAATCATGGTTTTGTTAAACCAACAATATATACAACCAACAAACATGGTTTTTCTTCAACAATTTGTCTTCCTTTCCCAAGCCAAGACATGAAATGAGGAAATGTGAGTGAGTTAATGAACAAATGTAGTACAGACTCCCTGAGAGAGGTTGAATAGTGGACAATTGGGTGAATGAGTATGTGAGGTGACTAACAACAACACCAGAATGGGGATGGGAATGAGAGTGAGAAAATGACCAAAATGAATGAGAGGGTTAGAAAATTGGGGAACCCCTCCCACAGACCAGGGATGGGTTTTTGTAATTCATGGGGATCAAGAACCTCTTGGCCTTCCCCCAAGAGATCACGTAACTGATTCACCCCCCATTACACAAAATGGGTAAAATAAAATAAATAAGCACTTATCCCCTCAATACCCCTCTCTTGTGGAATCATAGTCCCCTAGAACTCTATTCCTTGTCCGTCTAGCATCCAACGATGTATTTAATATTAATAATGATCAAAACATTACATTTATTAGGCACACTGGCATTTTCATAATTGTTTGGGCACTCTGGCCTCTCAACAATGTAACAATACATTATTCAATATAAGGGTTCAGAACCCGGGGTGTTACATCCCCTCCCCCTTATTTTGGCACTGCCCTCAATGCATATACAAAACAAGAATCAAAATTTGAAGATTTGTTCAAAATGATGCGGGTACTCTGCTTGCATGGCATCTTTATTCTCCCAGGTAGCATCTTCAGGACCGTAGCAGCTCCACTAAAATTTTACCATCTCTATAACTTGATTACATAGCATTTTGACCTTTTTGTCTAGTATTCAGATTAGTTGGACATGAAAGTCTCCCCTTGTCTCTACCCGAATCACATGCCAATCAATAACATGGTGAGGATCATGTACATATTTCTTTAGTAAAGATACATGAAATACATTATGCACATTCATGGAAACAAGGAATGCAATCATGTATGCAACTGGCCCTATTCTGTCGAATATCTCAAATGGACCACAGAATCTAGATGCCAGCTTTGTACAACTACTCAACTTCAAAGAGATATTCTTGGGCTTTACTTTCAAAATCACATGCTCTTCTACTTTAAATTCTCTTGTCTTCCTATTCTTGTTTGCATAAACCTTGTGTTTATCTTGCGCTACCTTTAAATTCTTCTTAATCTTAACCATCTGGTTTTCCATTTCCTTGAGCAACTTTGGCCCTAGTACCACTCTATCTGTTGGGTTGCCCCAGCTTACTGGAGTACTGCATTTTCTACCATACAAGGATTCAAATGGGCTCATCTTTAATGAAGCTTGATACCCATTATTATAGGAAAACACAACTAAGTGAAAGTAATCTTCCCACTTAGATGGCTTATCCATCACATACATTCTTAACATGTCTTCAATTACTCGGTTCACCCTCTCTGTTTTCCCATGTGACTGCAGATGGTATGCTATGCTAAAGGTCAGATTTGTACCAAATACTTTGAATAATCCTTTCCATAAATTCGAAGTAAACTCTATGTCTCTATCTGAGACAATTGTCCTAGGTATCCCATGGAACGTATAAATCTCCCTCATGTAAATTTATACGATATTAGTTCTTGTATGAGTTGTTTTTACAGGAACAAAATGAGCATCCTTTATCAATTTATCAAACACTACCATGATAAAATCATGCCATCTTGTTGTCTTGGGAAATTTAGTTATAAATTCAATGGTTATCACTTCCCATTTCTTCTCTGGAATTGGTAATGGTTGTACCAAAACCGTTGGGTTTCTATGCTCAGCCTTCACTTTCTGACATTCCATACATCTGGCGATGTAATCAACAACATCCTTTTTCATTCCCGGCCAAAAGAACTAGATTCTTACTTTTGTAATTATTTTCTGGTAACCAAGATGTCCAACATATGGAACATTATGTATTTCCTTTAATACCAAATTCCTAAGTTCTCTAGAACTAGGAACATAAGTAGTCCAATTCCGGAGAACTTTCTATTTTTATGTAGTTCCAGAGAACTTTCTATTTTTACGCAGTTCCAGAGAACTTTCTATTTTATGCATAAGTAGTCCATCTTCCTTTATATCATACTCTTTCACTTTATGTTGTACATCTCCTTGATGTAATCTTTCCTTTACCTATAGGTAATGTTGATCTGTAACAACAACATCTAAAAATTTTCTCTTCAAGTCCGACTGATGCATATTGACAACTATACATTACATGAGATGCACTCTTCTACTAAGTGCATCAACAACTTTATTTTATTTTCCTTTGATATGCTTGATATCAAACTTGTATTCACTTAAAAATTCTAGCTATATTTTTTTCCAGGAATTCAATGTTGGTTATTCAAAAAGATACTTTAGACCACTGTGCTCTGTTCTTAATTCAAATCTCTTTCCCATGAGATACTGCCTCCACATCTTCAATGAGTGAACAATGGAAACAAGATCCAAATCATGTGTGGCATAATTCCTCTCATTATCTTTAAGCTTTCTGGACTCATAACAAATTACATGCCCATTTTTTGTGAGGACTCCACCAATTCCTTCCTTGCATGCATCTTTACATACCACAAAATTCTTATTTGGGTCAGCAATCTTCAAAATAGGTGCACGAGTATGTAATTCCTTCAACGAATTAAAATTTTCTTCACATTTTTTTATCCATTCAAATTTAATTCCCTTCTTTTTCAAAGAAGTGATGGGATGAGAAATCTTAGAGAACCCTTCTATAAATATTCTATAGTAACCAGCTAATCCCATAAAATATATGACTTCTGAAACATTCCTGGTTGTTGGCCATCCTCTAATGGCTTGAATCTTCTAAGGACCTACTGCAATACCCTGTTCTGAAATAATGTGCCCCAAGTAATGGATTTGTTCTTGATAAAAATAACACTTACTCAGCTTGGAATACAACTTATGTTCCCTCAGCACTTGCAATACGAATATTAGGTGATGTTCATGCTCCTACTCAAACTTAGAATAGACAAGTATGTCATATAGGAATACTCTAACAAACTTATGCACGTAATTTCTGAATATTTCATTCATTAAGCACATAAAGACGGATGGTGCATTGGAAAATCCAAATGGAACCACTACAAACTCATAATGCCCATACCTTCTTCTAAAGGTTGTCTTATGGATGTCTTCCTCCTTGATTCTGACATGATGGTATCCTAATCTCAATTCTGTCGATGACCGATGGTTAGTGATTGGAAGGTTCTAGTAAATTTTCCTTTTTTTTTAGAAAAGGAAAATCTCTGATCATCGATGACCAATGGTCGGGGATCAACAAATTCTAGTAAAGTTTCCTTTTTTTTTGGAAAAAGAAAATCTTCGATCATTGATACCATCATGTTATAATAATTTGATACGCAACGAAAAATAAATACACAAGAAAAAGAAACCATAAGAGAGAGAACTTATCTTTTATAAAATAAGACACCAACTGGATGTAGACCAAGGACGTTCCACCCAACCGTAGACATTGTTGTTCCAAGTATCAACTGTAATGTCACCCTCGAGCCAAGACTATGAACCCACAAGGACGGTTCTAGAGTTTTACTTGGCTTCCCAAACCATTCAACACTCAATCTCTCAAAGGCTTCTCCAACACTCACATCAAACCAATTACCCAACTCTATTCTACCCAGCCTGCACAACCCAATCGAATGGACCTCCACCCTTCTCTTCCACGCAGTCCCTTAGTAAGTTCCTCTCCTTCCCAGTGCAGCTAGTCCATAATCTCCATGCTAGGACTCTCAAGACTCACAACTGTGATCAAATATGAACACAGGAAAAGAATATTAGACATGTAGGCCTCCAATCATGGATGGGTTACACTAGAAATCTATACAGCCAACAACCGTGGTTCTTCTTCAACATTTCATCTTCTTTTCGCAAGCCAAGACACGAAATGAGGAAAGGAGAGTGAGTGAATGAACGAATGGAGTATAGACTCCATGAGAGAGGATGAACTTTGATCAATCAGGTAAATGAGCACGTGAGATGACCCAACAACAACACCAGAATGGGTACGGGAATGGCAATGAGTGAATGACCAAAATCAATGAGAGAGTTATCCAACCAAGGAACCCCTTCCACAAACCAGGGACAATTTTTTGTAATTCATGGGGATCAAGAACCTCTTGGCCTTCCCCCAAGAGCTCGCGTAATTGATTCCCCCCCCCCCCCCCATTACACAAAATTGGTAATACAAAATAAATGAGCACTTATCCCCTCAAGCCCCCTCTCTGGTAGAATCATAGCCCCCTATAACTCCAATCCTTGTCCATCTAACAACCAATGATGTATTTATTATTTTTTTTGTAACTAGGGGAATCAATAATGATGACAGTATCGTACTCATGTGACACAAGCTAGAATATTGTCGACTTCCTTATAACCCCTAGGGAGAATCGCATCGCCTGCAAGCACGCCTCTGGATAAATAAGGGTGAGAATCGAACTTGAGAACTCCTTTACATATTTCCTTCCATTTACATGGAACTTACCAATCTTTCTACACCTCTATGGGCTAACGATGTATTTATTAGTAATAATGATCAAAACATTACATTTCTTAGGCACATTGGCCTTTTCCCAATTGTTTGGGCACCCTGAACTCTCAGAAATGTAACAATACATTATTTAATATGGGGGTTCATAACCTGGGGTGTTACATGGCCACCTCAAAGAAGTCAAAGGTTCATTCTTCAAAGAAAAATTATTTTAATTTTGGATATTTCTATGAAGATTCACAAGGGAAGAGGCGGTGTTTTTCTACACCTGAGATGTTTCCTTACCTCTTCCCCTCTTCTCTGAGGGATCATGCAGTATTATTCTAATCTCTCATATCCTCTCATCCCTCAATAAGACATGAGACTTTATGCATTGATAAATATGAGCCTTCATCTACATATAGTATCCCTCTTCAGATATGGATTGATCATTCTTGTGGCTACACTTTCAGGCAGGATAATCAGGCTGATGGTTTCTCTTTACAGCAGGATTTCCTCCCTCCCACCCATATTCATGAGTTTAATTTCATGATCAATTATATGTGTGTTTATACTCATGATTATTGTGTTCTTGACCTATCTTTATTGTATTATACGATTAAGTACGCATGGTTATACTTTGATAAGATGATCAAATGGTTGCATTGGTTGTATGATTTCACCTGACATCATCCAATGCATGATCTTCAGGTCCCCAAGGCCCCAGTTAAGTAGGTATATAATTTTTATTTCCTACATTTTCATCTTTATTGCTCACATTAGTTTAGATGCATCTCATTTTCATTTTTCTCTACTTACATATTGATTTCATGATTAGCTTAGAAATTTCATTGAAAAATGTCAAAATTTTATTTTTCTAGCTTAGTTGGTTTAGATTATGATCATATGAGAACAAGGATGAGTAGGACATCCTGCATGTGATAGTTTGATGTTTCCTTATAGGAACAGGTCTACCAGTAGATGTTGTGGTTCTCATGCACTCTACGATGAGCACATGCCCCAAGTAGGAGCCAAATGTTATCCCCATTTTGTGGATAACTAAGGAGATGATGTATTGAGGCCCTCAAGCTACATATATGGAGTACTGAGAGAGTACATGACTAGCAGTACCCTTTGAACAGATGGAAAACCCACTCACCACCATAGATGGTCACAGGTTTACAGATGGCATCCACCACACCAGTTCACTTCCGCAAGGCAGTGGGCCTTGCTTCATGAGGTACAAGTTAGTATTATGGTGAGCATCATTTCAATATATAATCCATTTGATTATGTTGTATCTTAGATTTATCTAGATTTCATGATATTTTCTTGGACATTATGCCTTTTTCCCTGCTTCACCTTGGTGGTTGACATTGTGCCCTAGTAAGTGGTATTCTTTGGGAATGGGTTTGTTACTAGGAAATCCCAAAATGAGCCATTGTACCATTCCCAACCATACTTACCACTTTACATCATTATTCCCCTCCATTTCCTTATCTCTTTGGATTTTAGGGTATATTGACCCAAGAATGGGTTCTCACTCATTCTATGGGAAGAAGAGCTAAAGGCCCAGAGGGGTTGTTGTTGGGAAAAATATAAAATCCTTGTATAATCCTTCCATATTCTTCGTCTAGGGATCACCAAAGAAAGCAATGAAACACTTATCTTTGAATAAAAGGGGACCCACAATATAATAATGAAATTCTTGAAAGGTAGGTTGAAGGATAGGAGGTCTCATCACGAGCTGACCTATCACATCCATGGATATCTAGTGGTATGACGTTGTGAATATTTGGTCACTAAACCAGGGCAGTGACTCTCGGTTGCATGGATGAGAGAAAGGGGGTCTCATCACAAGACATCATTATCATTTCCATTAGGTATTTGTGGGTGACATTTCCACCAACTAGTCACCACGCCAGGAAAGTGACCTTCAATCTCTCCTTATGCTATCATGAAAGAAAATATAAAGAAAGAAAGATAAAAGGAAATTGATGGGCTTGGAAAAAATGCATTGCGGACGAAGGTAGAACAAACCCTCTACAAAGGCCCCCATGAATGAGACACTACGAACCCTAGTATGCCATGATCCCTATTCCCATTGAGTCTTGACCCCATCCACCTCATACACTTTACATGGCTTAGAGAGGGACCTATTGCAAACTCTCCTTGACCTAGGGAAAGATATACCCAATAAGACACCTTGTCAACCCTCCCATACTTAAGCTTGACAAGTCTCATAGTGTCTTTGAGATGTTAATTGTTTGATATAGTAATATTTGATGCACATTCTTAGATGGCTTATTTATTGATTGGATCCACTTATCATGATGTTATGACTTGAGACCCTCAGAGGGTGTGTTCATTTGTTTTTGCAGGAGCTAGCTGGTGGATAGTTTTGGGAGAAAAATCCTAGCTTGGGATTCCATGGGGCTACAAGCCCACAGGTTGGATTCTAGGGGCCCACATTCCAAACGAAAGAGAGATGACTTGGATGGCCTTGATAATGACTTGGACGACCTAACCCACCCATTTCTTGCCAAACGATTTTCCCAGGAGGGGAAAAACGTCCCACTTTTGAGCATGACATCATGATATTGGGTGGTAGAGATTGGTGGTGAGGTGCCACTCATTTGCACGTAGAAATTTTTAGGAGAAGAGAGTCGTCACCATGATTAGATCACCTAGATGCTTGACACATGGGCTTGGGAGGCCCTTCCATGCTTCTCCAACACCAATGACCTCCTCAAAGTGGCAAAACATCCCTTAAAGGAGTGACGCCATTCTAGATTAGGGTTTAATTTGTGCAAAAGATGAAATTTTGAGTGAATTGTTTTATATTATTGTGTTAAGGGGGAAATATTAGGGTTGTTGACCCCTAATATTGTGTTTTACTCCTTATTTTGTGGACAAGCTATGTTAGCTAATTTTTGTATAAATAGAGATCATAAGATCTCATTTTAAGAATAACTCTCCACTTGTCAGAGGCCTTGGTATGAAATTTTTGGCCTCCTTAGCTCTTTTATCTCTTGTGCACTTTTCTTATGGATAATTTTATGAATGGTTGATGGAGGAAGGCCTAGCGCTAGCTTTGGATGATGCTTTCTAGATCTTGTGGTGAATTGTCTTAGCATTTATCTTGATCTTGGTATGGTTTTTACTCTCTTGCTATCATTTTATTAAATTCAAGTAGTGTTATGATAGGATCTAGGTGGGAAGTATAAGAGCATACACCCCCACCATATCCTTCATCATTGTTTCTTACTTCAACTCATTGATTAAGGGTTTTCTAAGAGAAGTATAAGGGCATACACCCTCTTAGCTTAAAACCTAGCTTAGAGAAACTTTCCTTGGGAAGTAAAAGGGATTATACCCCCAAGGCGGTAGCTTATATAATCTCTGTGTGACTCCATTAACCCAATAGTAAAGGTACTAGTCATTGATTTGTTGCATAGGAGAAATAAAATATTGCATTGGGAAATGTGAATTTTGATCATTTTTACTTCTTGCAAAGTTGATTGTATTCCTTATGCCTTGGGCACCTCATATCCACTAGGGCTTCCTCATCTAAGGGATACTTATTGCATCTATTAGAAATTGTATCTTCAGCCATTAGGGCTGCAGAAACCGTAACCTACTTTCTTTAATAACTCTCTTACCAACCATTGTTTTTGCTCAAAGTTTTCACACTTACTCTCATTGTCCTAGCACACCATTTGGAAAAGTTTGAGGGGATTCCAATGGCTGATTTTCTTGCTTTAATATATTTCATGTTACATCCAAAAGGATGATATAATTTTCTGCAAACAAGTGTTTACAACAACCTTATCGTTTGTGCTAGAATTTTGGCTTTTCATCTTGAATTTAGCTAGTCTTTCTCTTGTTTTTTCTACTTGATATCTAGCACTTACTGAGAAGATTCTAGTATCATTTATTTTCTGATATATACTATTATCTACTGCTACAAATTATGGACATAAATATTAACTTTTTGATCCAACTAACATATATTGTTGCAAAGTGTTTTTTCTTGTGTCTCAAGAAGGTACACTTATCCAAAAAAACACTATACATGTGGGGCATTCATTACTTGAATTGAAAGGGATATATCCATACCTTTATTTCAATATAGACATGACCTCTAGGGGTTTATTTTTCATTTCCCTCCATCTCCATCTCAATCCCTCTAGGGTCACTGAGATCACCTCCTTAGAGTGACCTAGTCACCCTTGAAGTGTGGGACCTACATCGAGGTGACATTGGGTGTAGGATTCCCATAGTTGAAGCACTTTTTTGTGGTTGGTTCAGGCTTTTCCCAACCTACAACTTGAGCTATAATAGGACATAAGCCTAGTCTACTCGCTTGGCTTGCCATTAAAAATTAAAATTATTCTAACCCTACAAATCTTTCATGCTCTGAATATATCTCAATACTATAATTACCCACCTCTTGTTACCATTTTCCAACCTTTTTAATAAATTTGTATTGGAAACCATGCTTGGATAAAAATTTAATGATTTTAATCCCTGTCAAAATGTTTTGGAAAAATATACAAGCAATCGATGCGTCCACCAGCTAAGCATTGTTTTGAAAATTGGAAATCATGTCGTAAGTGTTGATCCACAACCTATAAAATATACATGATGAGCGAGCCTGATGGTTTAGAACATGTGTTTCCTCCTAGAATGTCACAAGTTCAAATCCAAAGGGGAGTAGGGTATGTATACCTTCATAGACTTTACTAGTCAAATTGTTGGGCGAAGGGGATCCCTTGTCCCACAAACAAGGGGATCTCATACACCAATTTGGTGTGCCTGGACATGACCTTAAAATTTGATGATGATGATGATGATGATGATTATTGTTATTGTTATTGTTATTGTTATTGTTATTATTATTATTATTACTACTATTATTATACTGGAATTTAAATTTTAAATATTATTATCTGATTTAAATTTTAATAATGTTGCATGGCATCTTAGTTCATTACTTGGCAGGGACTAAGTTGCAATGCAACACATGTTTAATATTAAGTAGTATTCTAAAGTTGTTTTTATTATATTCTCAAAATAGTCATCTTATATATCTTTTAATTTCACTTTTATAATATTATATTGGTTAAAAATGCAAGGTTCATCAAAGACACAAATCAATACCTCAATAACTTAATTGTGAAAGAAAAATTCAACATTAAAATATAAGGATCTTATGATTTTCAAATCACTATTCATAATGAAAAAACATTATTCAAAAATAAAATAAGTTGCATTATGAAAAGATGATTCTAAATAAATATATAATATCTTCAAAGTTATACAAGATCAAGAACAAAAATATTGAGTTTAGACATCATCATATGGAAGAATTTCTTTGTTAATATCTAAACATGGAATTATGTCTAGAGCCATTTTGGGATACTTAAATAGGACATTTATTTGAGGGAATGAGGTTACACTATTCAAGTCAATGGTGTAAAACATGTTGGATATATTACACACTCACCTAGGTAATTCTTTTCCTAAGGTTGATAGGCCAATGTTGAGAATGCTTCCTTAGATGAGAATATTCTCTAGATGAGGGTGCCACATCCCCTTTAGTCTTGATTTAGTTAAACATTCTTTATACTAGTGGAGTGGAGTATTGCATTGAAACCTCAGTAATATCGATAAGTGTTGCATGCATACCTAGGTATCATCACCAAGAAGGCACCACACATGTGCGTGCATGATTATCTCCTCACTCTACTAGCGATTATCCATTTAACTAATTATCGCATTGCTAGTTAACTAGGACTAGGTGTCATTTCACTCTAGATTTTGTATGTGTGTGTTCACATCTCTCTAAATCACTACTATGGCACATTAGTTACTCATGTAACCTATATCTATTGTAAATTATTCACACTTTGTGTGTGAAATGTAGTGAATACAATTATATTGATTCTTTCTCTCATCTCTTCTCTCCTTCTCTCAATTTGCAAGATTTGTACAAATTGTTGTTAGTTAGATTATTTTTGCAGGTTTCACCACAATTATACATGGTATCAAAGCCCACAAGTTTCTAGGAGCAAGGAACACAGGTATATTATTTGCAGGTCCGGAAGGGAGATAAAGTTAGAAAAGATGAATTATTTGTTGGCAATACTTATCATGCCTCATAACTACTTCAAATGGAAGCCAAAAATTCTATATCAACTCAGATGCAGAGGCTTGTACCAAATTACCATGGTTATAGAGGCTGATCCAACCTCTATTATTAAGAATAGTAGGTATCTCAACTGCATAGATGAGTCTTGTGGCCTCCTATGTGTGTTTATGTCCCTCGAACTTCTTCTTCACATTGAATCTTATACCATACCAAATGAGATTCAAACAAAGTTGGAGGACCTCTTTGGAAAACAAGACAAAATGAGATTCCATATGCTCGAGGTCGAGGTAAATTCCTTAGATCCAAGGAATTTTGACAACATCTAGGACTTCTTTACAAATTTGAAGTCCCTCCTCCTTCATCTAAGGGGATGTGGAATATACAAATCCCCTCAAAAAAATCAATTAATCCTTTCTATATTAGAAAACTATGGTCCAAATTATGTTGTTTTCATCTCATCATTTCGTACAAACAGATTCACTTTAGGAGTGGATTGGAAAATGTCGACATTGGATTAGTTTATTGAATCCCTCATGCATGAGAAAGATAAGGTCATAAAAATGGGGATAATCAAGTGACCCAATGCACATGCACTTGTTCTGCATGAAAGTAGTGACGCATGTAATCCAAATACCAATAAAAAAGGAAAGGGAAAGGAGCATGTAGATCCAAAGAAGGAAGGGCACTCCAAACCCTTCAATGACTCCTCAGGCTCCAAAGGTAGAAAAGGAAAGAAAGGGAAGACCAAATGTGGTTACTACAACCATGGTTATTATCTTGAGTCTACATCCATGAAGAAGAAAATTGATTACATGGAATAGATTCTTTAGAATAAAAACCTCAGGGATAACATTCCTGAAGCTGCCAAGAAAAAGATAGAAGATCAATCCAAATGAGGTAACTCTCATGCACTGATTGCAATTAACTCTTCTCCTAATGCATGGATCTTAGATTCAGGTGCATCCCACCATATGGAAGAAATAAAGAATGCTTTGTCTTCTATTTCTTCATGCACGGGTCCTCCCATCCTCATGGGAGATGATACCCTAGTTGAGGTCATTGGCCAAGAGAGAGTAGAATGCCAAAAAGGAATTTTTGAGAATGTTTGCATGTTCCAAAACTCTCAATGAATATACTCTTAGTTTATCAAATAATTCATTTTGGTACAAGAAATAGGGTGGATTTCAAACCTAATTATATAACCATATTTGATATGCATTATAACTCCATGATTTTTGGTGATTTAAACCACCGATTTCATTTGTATACTTTCAGTAGGTTCATTTCTAAATATGATTATGCTTTACTACTGATGCATGTTGATGATACTAGTATTTTATGGCACAAGAGATTCATCTATCTAAACTTCAAATACATGTAACAACTATGAAAATAGGATATGGTCACTGACTTTCTCAACATACACGTTTCCAAAGGATTTTGTCAAGGATGCATTCTTGGCAAACATCCTGAAGAGAAGTTTGAGAAAGGGAAGGCCTAGAGGGTCTCTTCTCCTTTGGATATCATCCAAAATGATATGATGGGACCATTTCCTCATCAGTCCATCAAAAAAGAAATTTACATTCTTACATTTATTGATGATTTCCCACGATACACTTAGGTGTATTTTCTTAGGAAAAAGTATGATCTTTTTTATCATCTCAAAGACTTCGAAGCAAATGTAGAGACTCAGTCCAAGGGAAATATCAAAATCATATACATAGAAAATGGGGGGAATATGTGAACTGAGGTAATATGTCCAACATCTTTGTTCAAATGTAGGTATATAGCTGTATCACACTATAACTTACACTTCACAACAAAATGGAGTAGTTGAGAGGAAGAAATGATCCCTCAAGGAGATAGCCACTTGCATGTTTCATGCAAGATATCTACCACCCAAGATTTGGTCCAAGGCACTTAACTATTCCAACCACATTCAAAACATATCTCCTCACATATTTGTCAAGGATAAGACTCCCTATGAGGCATGAGCCCATGTACCGAAATTCACCCACTTCTAAATATTTGGATCACATGTATGGGCCCATGTACCCTCTAAAAAGAAGAAAGCATTAGATCCACAAAGTACCACGTGCATATTTACGGGATATCTATATGGTGCGAAGGGTTATAGGTTACTTGAACCCTCTACTGAGAGGCTCATCATTGAGAACACTATTCAGTTTGAGGAAACAACCTTGCATGCACAATTGTAGCCACATCCAAATACCTTTGTACTACTTCATTCACTAGACGTCGGTGATGATGAGTCTATTCACTTAGATCATGGTTCATAACTGAGCTCTAAATATGACTCAGAATATGATGAGCATGTAGATGTTGAGGCACCATAGATTCCCAAGTGGGCATAGACCAGCCTATAGGGAGAATGAGACCTTGTGGGTGATCTAGTATATTAGAGGAGGACGAGGTCTCAATTTGAGGACCCTCCTCATGCACTCACAACTACTGAACTAGTGATGACCATGCATTGTTATATGGTTCTAGCTGTTGGATTACTAAGAGAGGGGGTGAATCGGTAATAGAGAAATTATAATCCTTTTTAACCAAATAATCCAAGTGTTATATCAATGTAGAATTATTATCGAATAATGAGAAATAAGAGATGAAAAATCACACACATACATAATACACCAGTGTTTTACGTGGAAACCCAAAGTGGGAGAAAACCACATAATGCTTTTTCTTATATGTCTTGAAGAATTACATTCATTGGAAGCACCAACTTCCTTTGTTTTCTTTCTCCAACTAGAAGGAGGCTCCAACCCCCTATTTTCTTAGGCTACAACCTGAGGGAAGCTCCAACTCCCCAATTCTATGGCTACAACCAGAAGGAGGCTAAAACCCCTATGTTATCCGACTACAACCAGAAAGTGGCTACAACCACCTATCCTTTCCCTATCCAACCGCCCTGAAGTAGAAGTATAATGATGGAACCATTTTCACACTATCACTGTGAGACATACCACTATAAACATGTACCAATAAACTTTAATCATGCATCAACCATGCATCAATCTGTACCTCGACCTGTAATCAACCT
>ML777551.1:194683-218058 GCA_009831015.1 Picea engelmannii
AACTATGACTCATCAATATGTACCAACATCATCAACTATACACCTCATGTATGTGCCAACTCATCAACTACTTGTCTCAACCATGTACCCAAATTGTACCTCAACCAAAATCCATCATCAATTTCATCATCCAAATATGATTTTTAACTCTATAATAAAACTGGTGTATATTATCACATACCTCCAAATCGTCCTTAACTTTAACAAAAAGAGACTAGCATTTTCATCAAACTTTCCTTTAGTCTCACATGACTAGTTTTGGATTAGTCAACAATTCTAACTTGAAATAATCATAAATTTGTACCTGTAATGAATAAAGATATGAAACTGATAAACAATGTTCTTCAATGTGTTTTATGCAATTCATCCAGGTGTCCCTACTTGGAGCCTCTCAGAAAAGGAGTTATAGAAAAAATGGCATACCTTGTTGAATTCTGGCTTATTCTAGAGAGTGACCTTGTAGAGCGTGCCCTGCATGTAATATTTTTTGAATCGATATGAATCTATTACACTGCATACTAAAAATTGTACTATAACCAACACATTTTGTCTTACTGAATTTGGATCTGTTATGAATAATTTATGACATTTGTATCTGAAACACCTGTTTTTGACTAGTTTCAGGACTAGCCACAAACCCTATTTTCCACGGAGTTGTTTACCACATATACTTGGATATGTTTCCTCTATGGAATAGCGGAATAAAATGAACCACAAGAGGAATTGTTTACCATAGATACTTGGCTATGTTTCCTCAATCGAATAGCAATTTCATGGTCTGAATCATTCTAGAAGAAAAGTTATTGCGAAAATGGTGATATGACCTGTAAATAACATACCTTAGAAAGCATCATCAAAAGAATTTATCCTTCCTTGAATTCCAACATTCTTTTCTTCACTTTCCCTCAGACATTCGTCTTAGATAACATTTGGCTACCTCAGAAACCTATAGGTATTCAATATTCTCAAGTGTATCTTAAATTAGAGAGTCTTACCTCTTATTTATACTCTCCAAGTAGCTTCCTTAAAAACATCTTCTATGTCACTTTGCCCACTTTCCTTTTTTTAGGGTTAACCCACTTCTAGTTTATCCATTAAATTTATTATTTAAATAATTTATTTTTTATTCACTTTGAATTATAGTACACTCTTCACTTCACTTTATTATTTACCTTCTAAAATCTCTTAAACCACTTTGACTACTTTGACCTTTTGGGGCTTCTGGATGACATAAGAGGGTCCTCCAACTTCGTAAGGCCATGACTCTCAAACCGTGAGGAGTTATGTGACGTTCCACATACCACTAGAAATGGAATGACATGTACCATCCATACAGAATAGTATTACCTGCAAATATATCAAAATTCATACCATTATCCATCAAACAAACTTGGGTCCATTACCCAAACCTGGGTTCTCCAACTTCTCATGGCCATAACTCTCTAACCGTGAGGAGTTATGTGATGTTCCACATACCACCAAAAATGGCATGACAAGCACTATCCATCTAGGATAGTTTCACTAAAAAATTCACTTACCTTCATCTCATTATTTCACAAATAATCATGGGTTCTCTAACCATACTTCTAGGATAACTCAATCCGCAAAGCATCTTCCCATGAGGGCTTTCACCATAAGGGGACCATTTTGGAGTTCATCCATCTGTACTTCTTATCAACCATGACAAGACAATAATGAGTTATCTTTACATCAAACAAACTTAGGTCCATTACCCAAACCTTTGTGCTTCTGGACTTTCTTTAAGAGTTGACATCAATGACAACCAACCTTAATCAACAATCTCCCCCCTTTGGCATTGATGGAAACACTTTGATGCAATACTGAATTCATATCACTCATTCTCCCACTGGAACCATGCCTTTGTCCTCTTCATATCTATGACCATTTGTCCCCCTGGAATCATGCCTCTATCCTCTGCATATGATAAATATCTCCCCCTTTTTCATCAATGGCAAAGATATCTTTCCATCTGAGGTTGATCCCCCTGACTGAATTGTCCTCTTATGGTGCTTCCTCGTGTACATCTAAGACATATAAGATAAGAATTCAAAAGAATTCATTTTGGAGTAGAAATAAATCCGAGTCTCTGGAAAAGATACTCAAAGGCTTCCCATGGAAGTGGTTTTGTAAAGATGTCTTCTACTTGTTCTTTTGTGCCCACATACTCAACTTTGATGTTCTTTTCTGCAACTTGATCCTGTAGAAAGTTATACTTGATTGGAATGTTATTTGTCTTGGAGTGCATCATCGGGTTCTTTGAGATACTGATGGCACTTATATTATCACAATAGATTGGAATGGGCTCATCATACTCAACCTATATATCTGTCAAAGTTTGTTTCATCCAAAGAACCTATGTACAACATGTTGTTGTTGCAATATACTCTACCTCAGTTGTAGATAGAGATATTGATGATCGTTTCTTGCTTAGCCATGATACTAAACACTCACCCAAGTAGAATGTTGCTCCACTGGTGCTTTGTCAGTCATCAATACAACCTACCCAATCTGCATCTATGTAGGAAATAAGAGATAGATCATTTCCTTTTGGATACCATAATCCAAACTCTTATGTTCCTTTGAGATATATGAAAATTCTCTTCATTGCTAATACATATGATTCTTTTGGTGTTGCTTGAAATCATGCCACTTATCCAACTGCCTGCATTACATCTGGTTTGGATGTTGTCACATATAGTAGGTTGCCAATCATTGACATGTATTGCCTCTGATCTCTAGACTTTGAATCATCATCTTTGCTTAACTTGCATCTGGTTTGCATGGGAGTGATAACTGGTTTGAAATCTTCCATTCCGAACCTCTTTAACAGTTCTCGGATATACTTGGTTTGAGAAATAAAAATTCCTTGGTTTCTTTGACATATTTGAAGTCCCATAAAGAAGGATATTTCTCCAAGTAATGAAATTTCAAATTCATTTTGCATATCCTTTGCAAATTTCTGTCTTAACCTATCATCATCACTACCAAAAATAATATCATCAACATAAACTTCAATTAATAAAATGTTACCTTGACTTACCTTGATGTAGAGGTTGTTTTCTACACTTCCTTTTCTGAACCCTTCCTGTTGTAGATATTTATCTAGTCTAGAGTACCATGCTCTAAGAGCCTATTTTAGACCATACAAGGCCTTCTTTAATTTGCACACATTGTCTGCATTCTTTGACAAATGAAATCCTTCTGGTTGTTCAATGTAGACTTCTTCTTCAAGTTCCCCATTCAGAAAATATAATTTTACGTCCATATGATACACTTTAATATTTTTGGAGCATCCATAAGATAAAAGAAAATGGATTGCTTCCATTTTGGCAACTAGGGAAAATGTCTCTTCAAAGTCGATTCCTTCAATCTGTGCATATCCTTTACATACCAATCTAGATTTGTTCCTTGTAACATGTCCATCTTCATTCAAGTTATTCTTGAAAACCCATTTTGTGCCGATCACATTCTTATTCTTTGGTATTGGAACCAATTCCCAATTGTCATTTTTCTCTATTTGATACAATTCTTCATCCATGAACTTATTCCAAAATTCATCCTTGTTGGCTTCTTCAAAATAGTTTAGTTCAATTGTAGATAAGAGTGCTAGGTGTGTTTGTTCTGGTGAATAGATTCTTCTTCTAGTCTCAACTCCTGCATCTTTGTTTTTGATAATTTGATCTGAATGATGATTCTTTTGTACTCATCTGTTAGGTGTCTTTGGAGACACTTGCTGAACTTGCTCTTCTATTTCTGTCGAATTCTCTTCATCTTGCTCTTGTAATTCTTTTCCATTTTTGGTTCTTCATCAAAAGCTTGTTCCATTGATTCATTTTCTTTTTCCTTTGATTCTCGTCTACCTGTTTCATCAATTGTTACATTGATGCTTTTCACAACTTTGTTCAATATCATATTGTAAAACTTGTGTGCTTTCCTTGTACTTGAGTAAACAACAAGTACTCCTTTTCCCACACGAGATTCAAACTTTCCCATTCTTACATATTCTCTTTTGATATAGCATTTGCTTCCAAAAACTTTGAAGTGCTTCATATTTGCTGGTCTTCCTTTCCATAGCTCGTAAGGAGTTTTGTCGGTTTTGTTTCTAAGCATTAATCTATTTTGAATGTGAACTGTTGTATGCACTGCCTGTGTCCAAAAAATATCTATCATTTTTTAATCCATTAGCATTGTTCGAGCCATTTCTTGTACTGTCTTGTTCTTTCTTTCAACAACTCCATTCTATTGAGGTGTCCTAGCAACGAAGAATTGCCTTTTTATTCCATGATTGTTGCAGTAGTCCATAAATTCCTTTGAGGTGAATTCTCATCCATTATCAGATCTCAAGCATTTGATTCTTGAATCCATCTCATTTTCAACCATTTCTTTGTAGATCTTGAAGTTTTCAAAAGCTTCTGACTTATTCTTGAGAAAGCAAACTGTAGTCATTCTTGTATAATCATCAACTAATAACATAAATTATCTCTCACCTTTTAAGCCCTTTGTTGTAGTTGGTCCAACTAGATTAGTATGGATAATTTCTAATGGTATTGTCGTTGAATATTCCTTTGATTTGAACCTGGTCTTTGTTTGCTCTCCTTGTTGACAATACTTGCGTAAAGTGTTGGTTGGTTTCATGATCTAGGGAATTTCTCTGACTGCTTATATTTTTCTGCCTTTGATAAGGTTATCAAAATGCATGTGACCCATTCTTCTGTGCCATAGCCAACTTTCATCATCCTTTCCTAGGAAACATTTTCCATTTCCAATTTCACTCAACACATATATATTGCTTGAATTTCTTGCAGATATAGCAACCAATTTCCCTACACCTTATTTTCTTATCTCACACTTTTGCGAATCGAAAGTAACTTTTTGACCTTGGTCACACATTTGACTCACACTTATAATATTATGTTTCATATCTTCTACCAGTAGAACATTTTTTTCCTTTTCATTCTTGTTCCCAATTCGAACTGTGCCTTTTCCAATGATTCTGGATGAATCATCATTTCCTAAGGAGACTGCTCCATCTCTTTCCTTTTGTAATGTAAGAAACTTATCTCTATCACCTATTATGTTTTTTGAACACCCACTGTCAACATACCTGTTATAACCCTAATTTGCACAATACATGCTTACCTGGCATCATGCCATCTCATAGCCCTTCTTTGCCAAGCCATCATTGAACAACTCTTCTTAAAAACCCCATTTTTAAACGCCCACATGCCCTGCTCCAATACTGAATGTGTGTACACGCTAGCTGACTCACTACAACCTGTGTGTACTTACAAAATCACGGAAAAAGGAAATTTTCTGACGAAACACACAACTTTGGGAAAGTTAACTAAACCTTTCGGCCATGCATGGCCGATCAATCGACCAAATACCTAGCTCCTTCTAGCCTATAAAAGAAAGGGTATGGGTCCCATTTGAAAGGAGGAAAATCATAGTAGAGAAATTATACCCAAATTGGCATTCCCTTTGTCCCAACTTTTAGCCATCCATGTGCAAAGAGAATTATAGAGCAAAGCAGTTGGAGGACAGTTGAAGAGGAGCCCAAGACCAATTTCAAGGAGCAGTGACGACCACATATTGTAAGTTTACTCTTGTGAAGATTAATACAAAGAAGGAATACCTTTCCCGTCCCACCATATCATGTGTTCATGTTGAATATTTATTTTATGATATTGTCACATCTAACCCAACAATTAGTATATGAAATGCATGTTCTTAGATCTCTGTTTGTTCATGTGTGAATGCAGGTCATCTTTGGGAGGAGGCCCACAATCAAAGAGTGAGTGAAGACAAAGGGATCAACATCAAATGGAGGACTTAAGGTAGAGTTATCTAATCTTCTTTACACATTTGTATTTCATGTGTGTGGGGTTTTGTGTCGGGAGAGTAGGAGAAAGTAGAGGCCTTTTGAATGGTCATTTTCTGCATGCATGATTAAATCCCTTAAATGCTAAGTCCATAGGGGAGATTTACCCAACAACAGAATTGGTGACCGTACTAGGGATCTCTAGGGTCTTTTGGGATTGCTTTCTTGGGTATTTTTAAAAAATTGGTTTCATCCTTTATTTTTAAAGTTTCTACAAAAGTCTAAGCTAATAGAGATTCTGGTCTTCCATACCAGTGGTCTCTGTTTCTTTACTTAGTTGCATTTTTTTTGTACAAGAATCACATAGGTACACACAACATATCCAAGGCCTGCACGAGTGTACCCATGCCCTACCTTCATACAACCCGCGTGTACACACTAGCTGATGAAGTGTCAGTCGCGTGTGTGAATTCAGTTTTTTTTTTTTTAGAGAGGTAGTCATCCTCTCCCCTGTCAGGAGTGATCCTCCTCAGGGGTTTTCTAGATCTCATTCTTGTTTATGTGTTTTCATTTTTTTAGCTTAGGTTCCACCTCAGATTGATTTTTTTCTATGAATTTTTCCTTGCATTGTTTTCTTTTTTTTGGAAAAGTCATTTTTCGAGTCTTCAAGAGATTTTGGTTCTCAATACTAGTAGTCTCTGCCAATTCTTGATTTCTTTTCTTTTTATTTTTGAAGATTTGTAGAAGTACACATGGCCTGCATAAGGTCTGCACGCGTGTGCACACACCCTGACTTTACACAGCTCGCGTACACACGCTAGCTGTTGAACTGTTAGTCACGTGCCTATTAAGAAAATTTTTGTTGAGGGATAGGCAGTCATCCTTTTCCTTATCAAGATTTATGCCTCTCATGTTTCTTGATCTCTATCATAACAGTCAATCACTTAGGTTTGATCACAACAATAGTTTTCTTTTTCATTAAGAAGTTTTCCTCAAAATTTTCCTTTTATAGGGTTTTTAGACAAGTGTGAGAGTCCATCTTAATCTGCTTGTGTGATATTTTTAGTGACTCTTTGCGATCTGTGCTTAGGCCAAAAGTTTTTCATGGTCTTTACTTGTCATTATTTTTCCTTTTTTCTTTTGTGAGCATTAAATAAAATAAAAAAATATTTTCACTGCTTTATTTGATTGAGTAGTTGGTTGCATTAATAATCATGAAAAGTTTTGTTTTCATAAGTTCTGAATGGTTTACTTTGACAATAAGTAGCTCGTAGTCAAGTGAAAGCCTATGTTGAGTGGGTTGGTTGAAAGATCTTAGAAATCATAATTTGAAAAGCTAGTTAGGCAATTGAAAAACACAAATTTGAATTTGTTCATAAAGGTTATTTTGTTTCCATTTTTCTGCTTATTTTCTCTTTGTGTCGCTCAAAACATCACTAGTTTCATTACTGATGCAGTAGAGACCCCGACCACACCCCCGTCACGCTCTCCTGGTCATAGGATCATTCTCATTCACTCATTCATGAGCCGGATTAGCTCTTCTGATTCCCTGCTGGAATCCCTGATGAAAACCTGATCCACAACTCCTTTCTTTACCCGCACGGCCTTCTGCACATGACCGCACTCTTTCCCGACTCAATTTTAGGTTTCGGGGTTTCCCGACGTCAAGAGTTCCTACCCTCTTGAATCCCCGATCTCCGATGAGCAATTTCACCGATACGCTCCCTTTACGCATTAGACCTCTTGGCTATGCTCTGGTCCATGTGACTGCTAATTCATAAGACCGCAGCCTTATCCTTCTTTCTGGGTTTTGGACTTCAAAATCCCGATGTGCTCCAACTTTCGTTATCCCTCCAGGCTAATATCGTGGTCCACATGACCTTCCCCCTATATGACCGCAGCCATACCTCCTCATCAGGGTTTCATACTTTTCAATGCTGAAATACACTCGTCCTTAGGATTCACGATCCCTCAAATCCCGACGTGCTCTTCACGCACTAGCTCTCCTGGCTAGGCTCCTGGCCCATATGACCATTATCCCTGTGACCACAGTCTTACCTCTCGTCAGGGTTTCGAGCTTTTCAATGCCGCAATGCATTGGCTCACGGGATTCCCGATCCCTCGAATCCCGACTCTCCGATACGCTGACAGTTGGCCCCTTAAACGACATTTCCCACTTCTCCGATATGCTGACAGATGGCCCACAATGGCAATTTTCTCCTTGTTGGGGTTCCGGACTTCGCGATTCTAAAATGCCCAAACTTCTTTCTATCAGGATTCCCGATATCCCAATGACTGAAATGTCGATAGATGAATTCCTGTCGACCGTTCCCCGATGACTCTGATTACTACCACGCGTCCCTTCCAGATGGACGGTCCTGATTACTCCTCACGTTTCGAGACTTCTGATGTCCTGAATTTCACGACCTCAGGAACTACGATTTCCTGAGTGCCCATATATCGAGTCTCTTCGGATTTCTGACACCTGTCTCTCCAAATGGATGGCTCAAATTATATCAAGGTTTTGACTATGGACTTCCCTGATCTCCTGTCCACGGGAATTTCGATGTCCCGACTCCCGACACCTCGATATCCACCACGTGTCTCCACTAACGGATGGTCCAGATCGTTCCCAGGACTTTTACCATGAAAATTCCTAATGTCATGTCCTCGTGACTCCCGATTCCACGAACACCGATATCCCGATGGCCACGCCTCTCATTGGGACTTTCAACCTCCTGTTCACAAAGGTAAACCTCGTGCAGCTCCTGTCAGATCTGACAGCTGACGGGTAATTTTCTCAAGATCTGATGGTTCAGATCATCTCTTCTCCTGCGTGCTCTCTAGACGTGAAAACCTTCCAACGGTCCAGATCTCCTTGGCCGATCCAACGACTATCGGGTAACTATGTGAACATCTGACGGTCCACCGTTTCCCCTTCTGTGCGCTTCTCCTGACGCTCTCCTAGATGTAGAAACCAACGGTCCAGATATTCTTTTCTCCGGTCGACCTGACAGGGACTGTGCTCCCTCTTGAGCTTCTGCACTTTCTTTCGAGACTTGGAAGAATTTCCAGTTTCCAAAGGCCTCGACCTTTGTCTTCTCTTCTCTCTGTGAACTCCTTTACCTTGAGCTTCGCTGCACATATAAAAATGCTGGCTCCTCCTAGTCTTTTACAGACTCTGAACTCCTCCAAAGAGTTCTTCAACCTCTGCACTCCTTACAGCCTCGCCTCTGTGCACCGAAATCACTGTCCCTCCTGAGCTTCTGCGCCCGAATCCTCAAGGGAATCTTGGACTTCTACGCCTCTGCAGGGTCTTCACACACCCAAAGTGCTATCTCTACCGATCTTCTCACACGCTGAGACCCCTAAGGGATTTTTGTCCTTCTTCCTTCTCCCACAGATGGAGAAATATAGCAGCCTCCTGGCTCTCTGTTTTCTCAAGAAACCTCTTGGTGAGTCTTTAAGGGTGTTCAAAAACCCTATGAAGATCCCTCAGTGGATTCTTCCTCTAAATACAGAACTCAAAGAGTTCTCTTCTCATGTGCTTGTCTACACACTGTCTCTATGCCCTCCTGGTAGAGTGTCTTCCTCCAAAACTTCCAGCAGTTATGTCCCCTTCTGTACACCTATGCACCTACTCAATGCCCACCTGGCAGAGCTCTCAGAATCCTCAATGATTCTGTTTCTTCCTCTTGAACTCACAATAGAGTTCTATCTTCTGTGCACTCCTTGCACTGGCTCAATGCCCACCTGGCAGAGCTCTCAGAATCCTCAGTGATTATGGTTCCTTTTTAACTCACAATAGAGTTCTTCCCCTCTGTGCCTACCTAAACAATGTCTCGATGCCCACCTGGAAGAGTGTCTTCTTACAAAACTTCCTACAGTCCTGTCTTCTGTGCACCTATGCACCTGCTCAATGCCCACCTAGCAGATCTCTCAAAATCCTTAGTGATTCTGGCTTCTGTGTGAACTCACAACAGAGTTTCTCCAACTGCACCTTGTGCCTATGCTCAATGCCCACTTGGCAGAGCTTTACAGAACTCACAACAAAGTTTTATCTGCAACTATGTCTCTCATACACAGCCTTGCCTCCAAGGTGTTCAACAACCTTGAGGTCTTCACTGAGTTGTTGATTCCAGTTCCTGTGCCGCAACACATCGTTGTCTGAACCCGCAGTATTCAGAAGTGCATCCTCTGTGCACAGCTCTCAGAACCCGCAGTGTTCTATCACACCCTCCTGGTGTGAAGCCTCAAATACCTTCACCTGAAATCAAAACAACATGCAAATGCCTAGCATACATTCACAGCATATAAAGAACACTCACAGACATCCATTCAACACAGAATAATGCAAGAAAAACTGCTCTTTGTATTAAATATGGAAAATGCCTGTATTTACACGGTGTTCCCGAGCACGACCAGTAACAAGGTCTCGACTCTTCTCTTCTGCTCTCTACTCGTAGATTCTCTACTACCTCTACAACTCTTTCTCACTTAACTCTTCATCCCTACAAAATGAGATCCAAAATCTCTTTTACCTGAGGGGGATCTTCGAGCTCTTCCCTCTAATCTACCTACCCTATTTAATTACATTGAATGGGTTGTCTAGTTCACTATCAAATCTAGATCTCAACCATACAAACATTAAAGGCCAATCTACCTAATGTCTGCACAAAGGAACGACTTCCCAGCTCAACAACCTACAACATTAAATTACATTCAATTACAATTTAAAAGATGATGGATGCGCCTCTCTTCATCTTGAATGCACGTGATTGATGTGGCTGGCTGGCTGGCTAGCTGACGTGGAGAGATGCTCCTGCATCATACTCCTCAGCTGCAAAATTCATGAGCTCCTACTCATGAGCTTCCCATCTAAGTTGTTGGAAATTCTCCTGGATCCCAAATCATCCTCTGGAGATTTTCATCCGCTCCATCTGCTTGTTGTTGCGTTGCTACTATTGTTGCTTCCTTCCTTCTACTTAGCTTCTCCTTGCTAGTAGTTTCTGCTGACCTCAACATCAGCCTTCTGATCTCTTCTATCGCTTCGTCCAGCTGCTCCAGTGGCTGGATCTGTTTTTGCAGTCTCCCCAGCTACAAACATTTTTGGCACATGGGCAGATCATCATGATCTCCCATGCCTTCTTCATCAGCTTCCAACTTCACCTGTTGGATGTGCATGCTCTGAACCTTCACCCTTTTCTCTAGGGCTTCTATCTGTTCCCACAGATCAGCAAAACAAATGTTCTCTGCCTCTTCTTCTTCTTCTGCAAACTCCCTTGTTGCATTCTTTTCAACTTCCTGGATGAAAATACTGAGCCATTCCTCATAATGCTCATCATCCTCTTCATCTTCTTCTGCTGTCAGCTTCAATTCTACAGCTTCCTCAGCTTCCTGGATGAATATGTTGAGACACTCCTCAAAATTCTCATTTTCTTCATCTTCTTGGGCAGCTTCCAAAGTCTTCTCCAATCCCTCTTCTCTCTTGACAGTCACAACTGACTGTTCTTCTGCTGTTGCTGCACCATCTGCAACATAGACTTGGTAAGTGGTAGGAATATCTAGATTTCCCTAATCATTAGAAGGTCTCTCAGATCCTCCTCCTTTGTCAGCTGCATCTGCTGATCTAAATCCATCCCTCAATTTATGAGACCCTCCGATAGTATCATCTACTCTGTCAGCTCCTCGGGTTGACTCCAACTCATCGACTCATCCCTGCCCACCTAGCAATATAGGATGCTTCTGCTGCCCTCCTAGAATTCCATGGAATCAACTGATTCCATCTTTGTTCCCTTGCCCACCTGGAAAACTGGAAACCTTTCACTTCCCTCCTGGTAGTCTTTGAGATCTCACAGCGACCTCATTTCATTGCCCAGCTGGCAATGTGAAATTCCCTGGCTGTCCTCATGACAAACTCTGAGATCCTGCAGTGATCTCAATTCGTTGCCCACCTGGAAAATTGGAATTTCCTCTCTGCCCTCCTGGCAGTGCTTGAGATCTCCAGCTGATCCCAATTCATTTTCTTCATCATCGAGACCTCTCCCAGTCTCTGGTTCACATACCTGAATCATTTCTTCTTCTGGTCCATTGAGGTTTTCAGCATACCTCAACCATGTTTTCAACAGCCTACGCTGCCCTCTGACCATCAACTCCTTGACTGGCCATTTTGCTTTCAGCTTCCTCATGGGCCATTCACGCATCCATCTCGACCTCTTATCCTGCTGCATCCACAGTTCAAGCTTCTCTATGTCTACCTTTAATTCATAGAGCTCTTTATCCATTTCTGCAAGCTTTTCTGATTTGCTCTTCCTCCCAGCATGCCTATGGTCTTTAGTAACCATGGTGATTTTCTTGTCTGCTTTCCTAGAAAACCTGTTGTTGTCACTCTGCACCAAGAGTGTTACCAGCTTCATCCTCCAGTCCTGCTGACTGCCTTCTTGATTGCTGCCTACCTGCAAACAATCGTCACAGAGTCTCCAACACTCTGTCTTCCTTTAGATTCTCGCTTCACCCAAAATATATAGATGAAATCCCGCTTTGATACCACTTGATGTGTATCAGAGTGATCTTTATCTCTTGCCTCTCTTGCCTAAAATATACAGACAAGAAATAGGCTCTAATACCACTTAATGTGTATCAGAGTGCTCTTTACCTCTTCCGGCCTCTTCCTTCCTGAAATATACAAGAAAGAATCAAATCTCTTATACCACTTGATGCAGTAGAGACCCCAACCACACCCCCATCGTGCTCTCCTTCTCACAAGATCATTCTCATTCACTCATTCATGAGCCAGATTAGCTCTTCTGATTCCCTGCTGGAATCCCTGATGAAAACCCAATCCACAGGTCCTTTCTTCACCTACACGACCTTCTGCACATGACCCTGCTCTTTCCCGACTCAATTTTGGGTTTCGGGGTTTCCCGACGTCAAGAGTTCCTGCCCTCTTGAATCCCTGATCTCTGATGAGCAATTTCACCGATACACGCCCTTTACGCGTTAGCCCTCCTGGCTATGCTCTGGTCCATGTGACCGTTAATTCATAAGACCGCAGCCTTATCCTTCTTTCAAGGTTTTGGAATTCAAAATACCGATGTGCTCCAACTTCCATTAGCCCTCTAGGCTAAGCTCATGGTCCACATGACCTTCCCCCTATATGACCGCATCCATACCTCCTCATTGGGTTTTCAGACTTTTCAATGCCGAAATACACTCGTCCTTAGGATTCACGATCCCTTAAATCTCGATGTTCTCTTCACGCACTATCTCTCCTGGCTAGGCTCCTAGCCCATATGACCATTATCCCCATGACCACAATCTTACCTCTCATCGGGGTTTCAAGCTTTTCAATGCCGCAATGCATTGGCTCACAGGAGTCCCGATCCCTCGAATCCTGACTCTCTGATATGCTGACAGCTGGCCCCTTAAATGAAACTTCCCACTTCTCTGATATGCTGACAGCTGACCCACAATGGCACTTTTCTCCTTGTCGGGGTTCCAGACTTCGCGATTCCAAAATGCCCAAACTTCCTGCTATCAGGATTCTCGATATCCCGATGATTGAAATGCCGATAGACAACTTCCTGTCGACCTTTCCCTGATGGCTACGATTGCTGCCACGCGTCCCTTCCAGATGGACGGTCCTAATTAATCCTCACGTTTTGAGACTTCTGATGTCCCAACTTTCACGACCTCAGGAACTCTGATTTCCCGAGTGCTCATATACCGACTCTGTTCGGATTTCTGAGACCTGTCTCCCCAAACAGACGGCTCAGATTATATCAGGGTTTTCACTATGGACTTCCCCAATCTTCTGTCCAGGGGAATGCCGATATCCCGACTCCCGACACCTTGATCTCTGCCACGTGTCTCCACTAATGGACGGTCTAGATCGTTCCCGTGACTTTTACCATGAAAATTCCTGATGTTACGTCCTCGTGATTCCCAATTCCACGAACACCGTTATCTCGATGGCCACGCCTCTCGTCGATACTTTCAACCTCATGTTCACGAAGGCAAACCTCATGGATCTCGTGTCAGATATGACGGCTGACGGGTAATTTTCTCAAGATCTGACAGTTCAAATCAGCTCTTCTCCTGCGCGCTCTCTGGACGTGAAAACCTTCCAACGGTCCAGATCTCCTTGGCCGATCCAATGACTTTCGGGTAACTATGTGAACATCCAACGATCCACCATTTCCCCTTCTGTGTGCTTCTTCTGACGCTCTCCTGGACATAGAAACCAATGGTCCAGATCTTCTTTTCTCCGGCTGATCTGACGGCAATTGTGCTCCCTCCTGAGCTTCTGCACTTTCTTCCAATACTTGGAAGAATTTCTAGTTTCCAAAGGCCTCGACCTTTGTCTTCTCTTCTCTCTGCAAACTCCTTTACCTTGAGCTTCGCTGCGTGTATAAAAACGTTGGCTCCTCCTGAGATTTTACAGACTATGAACTCCTCCAAAGAGTTCTTCAACCTCTGAACTCCTTGCAACCTCGCCTCTGTGCACCAAAAGCACTGTCCCTCCTGAGCTTCTGCGCCTGAATCCTCAAGGGACTCTCGGACTTCTACACCTCTGCAGGGTCTTCACACACCCAAAGTGATATCTCTCCTGATATTCTCACACGCTCATACCCCTAAGGGATTTTTGTCCTTCTTCCTTTTCCCACAGATGGAGAAATATAGCGGCCTCCTGGCTCTCTCTTTGCTCAAGCAACCTCTTGCTGACTCTTTCATGGTGTTCAAAAACCCTGTGAAGATCCCTCAGTGGATTCTTCCTTTAAATACAGAACTCAAAGAGTTATCTTCTCCTGTGCATGTCTGCACACTGTCTCTATGCCCTCCTGGCAGAGTGTCTTCCTCCAGAACTTCCAGCAGTTATGTCCCCTTCTGTACACCTATGCACCTGCTCAATTCCCACCTGGCAGAGCTCTCATAATCCTTAGTGATTTTTTTTCTTCCTCCTGAACTCACAACAAAGTTCTATCTTTTGTTCACTCCTTGCAGTGGCTCAATGCCCACCTGGCAGAGCTCTCAGAATCCTTAGTGATTCTGGTTCCTTTTTAACTCACAACAGAGTTCTTCCCCTCTGTGCCTACCTAAAAAATGTCTCGATGCCCACCTGACAGAGTGTCTTCTTACGTAACTTCTTGTAGTCCTGTCTTCTGTGCACCTATGCACCTATTCAATGCCCACCTAGCAGAGCTCTCAGAATCCTCAGTGATTCTGGCTTCTGTCTGAAATATCAATAGATTTCCTCCAACTGCACCTTGTGCCTATGCTCAATGCCCACTTGGAAAAGCTTTACAAAACTCACAGCAAAGTTTTTTCTACAACTGTGTCTCTCATACACAGCCTTGCCTCCAAGGTGTTCAACAAACTTGAGGTCTTCACTGAGTTGTTGATTCTAGTTCCCGTGCCGCAGCACGTCTTTGTATGAACCCGCAGTATTCAGAAGTGCATCCTTTGTGCATGGCTCTCAGAACCCGCAGTGTTCTGTCACACCCTCCTGGTGTGAAGCCTCAAATACCTTCACCTGAAATCAGAACAACCTGCAAATTCCTAGCATACATTCACAACGTATAAAGAACACTCACAGAAATCCATTCAACACAGAATAATGCAGGAAAAACTGCCCTTTGTATTAAATATGGAAAATGCCTGTATTTACATGGTGTTCCCAAGCACGGCTTGTAACAAGGTCTCAACTCTTCTCTTATTCTCTCTACTCGCAGATTCTCTACTACCTCTACAACTCTTTCTCACTTAACTCTTCATCCCTACAAAATGAGATCCAAAATCTCTTTTACCTGAGGGGGCTCTTCGAGCTCTTCCATCCAATCTACCTACCCTATTTAATTACATTGAATGGGTTGTCTAGTCCACTATCAGATCTAGATCTCAGCCATACAAACATTAAAGGCCGATCTACCTAATGCCTGCACAAAGGCACAGATTCCCAGCTCAACAACCTACAACATTAAATTACATTCAATTACAATTTAAAACATGAGGGTTGCGCCTCTCTTCATCTTGAATGCACGCGCTTGACGTGTCTAGCTATTTGGATGGCTGACGTGGAGAGATTCTCCTGCATCAATTACCATAACCCTTGACTTAAGAAAAACCTTTAAAAAGAACGCTAAATCTAAAATTAACTAGACTTTTTATGTTTGTAGGGTCAACCAACTAGTTTATGGTTAGGGACTTGAATTAGGTTGGAGAGGAAACTCTTCAAGGCCATTAAATCAAACATCAGAGTTTGAGTTAGGGAGTGTCTAATTCCACTATCGTGAAATTTATCTGGGAGCCCCCTCTAACAAAGGGGATAAACACAAGGTCATGTAAGGAAAGGTAGTGGAGATAACCCCTCCAAAGGCGGACCAAGTGTAGTGGATAACACATATAGAGGGCTTGTCTTGGGATTCCATCGATTGCATTTGCCACAGAGCTTTGTGGATCTCGAATCCGTTTGAGGTCCTCAGTTTTCTTATGGAACACTTTCTTTCGATAGCCTTGACATGTTTTGGGCTTGACACCCTGCTCATTGTGGTCTACCCGACTGTTGACTGTACCTACCCGGTGTCTGTTCGCGTGCTGGCAACCTAGTTGCCTATCTTTCTAGGGACTTACACAGGTGACTGCGTGGGTATACCGTGGTACCTAGGAGAGACATCAGGCCATGCTTTGTAGAGTATACCCATAGGGTGGTTCCGTATTCGAGTTTCACTTGCACTGGTAAGTTTCTCCAGTGTTGGTTGTTGTAACTATTCTTCCAACTAGTTTAGTGATTGCTTGTTTTCTCTTGTAGGGACCTTTTCTACTGTGTGTTGTTCTTTTGAGAAAATAGAAAGCCCTAGTGTGTCTTTGATATTCTCACACAGTGGAGGATCATGATCTCTACCGGTCATGAAGGCTTCTAGGCCTGCCACCAGTTACACTAGAGCCACCCCCACCACTGCTAAGGTAAAAGCTAGACCAACAATGGTCTTCTGAAGCAACTGGGTCGGAGGAAATTGTGCCTGACCAAAATCCAAAGGAACCAACCATTGACGACCTCAAAGCAGAATATATTGGTCCTTAAAACTCTCCAATCACTAATCTATCAACACCCATCGTCGTACAGTTCCTACCTTATGAGCGCCAGACAGTGCTGCATGCAGCAATGGAAACAAATTTTTCCACTTCTGTTGGGAATTCTTCTATTCCCACCATGGATGTCACCATAGGGGGTGTTCCACTCCCTAACCCACTGTCGTCAGTCTGAGCCACCATGGTCTCGACTGCCTCTACCACGAGTAGTGGTCTAACCTCGTCTTTGGCAGCGACCACTAATCCTTTCATACAGAATGTGACAGGCCCTTTGTTCTCATACGGGATGCGTAACTTAGGTACAAGCCCTATACTTACCTCCTCCACTACATAGACTATAGGTCTGGGGGCAGAGAGCTCTAATGCTCCTCTGCCAGGGTCTAGAGGGGGCACATTAGGAGGTCATATATTTCCTTCATCCCCTTCACTCGACGGTGCTCACCAGCCTCCCGCTGGACCAAACATACACCATAGTGTGATAGGAGTAGGGAGAAAAGGACTACCTTCTCAAAGTATGCCGGTAGGTTCGACACTGTTTTCTTTGTTCGAAGCATTTGGTAGAAATGCTTTCTCATCAGCTTCTTTTCTGACTGGGGGAAATCCTGGTTATGGACAACCAAATCCTATGCAGGGTACTATTCCTACACAGGGGGCGCACCCAGGAATTCCTTCCGCACCAGAACCTTGGAATGATTGGCAGGGACCAGTTCCCTCATCAGGAATGTTGATCAGGGGAAACTCCTTTCACAACCAATGGAACCTTGGGGAAGGCATAGGACCTATGCCCATGGGATCATCATGGGGAAAACCTTCCCAAAGTCCTCCAAATGTAATGCACACCCACCCATCTACGTCCTATTTTGGGAATCAACCGATGATGTCTCCTCAAACGCAAAATCCATACGCTAGTCATGGCCATGGTTTCTACCAGAACCTTGGCCAGCAACCCAACTTTTCCGGGCAACCTGGTGCCATTCAAACTCCAGGCCCCTTTTTCCATGGTTATCACCAGCAACCCAAACTACCTTTCCTGGAAACCTTGCATTTACCTGACTTAAATAGGTTGTTGAATGACCCTATCTATCACGATCTGCATTGGTGCCCTATGCTGACGAAGTTTCCTTTAGACATACCAAAATTTGAAGCCAAGCCTAACGAAGATCCAGTAGATCATGTGACTACCTTTCACCTTTGGTGCTCATCTAATTCGTTGAAAGATGACTCCGTACAATTGTGATTTTTTCAACGCACTCTCATTGGGAGTGCTGCAAAATGGTACATTGAGATCGACTACTCAAGATACTCTTTCTTCGATGAATTGGAAATGGCTTTCCTAAACCATTTCCAGTTACTTGTGAGATACGACACCGACACAAAATTGTTGTCCAATTTTGCACAGACAAAAGTGGACCATATCTCGGATCACATCCGAGAATGGAGACACTGGAAGAGTTTGATTAAAGTGCCAGTCCCACCAACATTCCTTCTTGAGTGGTTCCTTAAATATTTGGTCCCACAGTTATCCAAAGATGTCACAACATTGAGAGTGTTTTCTGAAGAAGATTCCATCATGAGAGCTCAACAGCTTGAGCTAATTTATTCTCAGTCTGGGATACTATATGAAATCTTTTCTGATGTTCCATGCTCCATCCTTGATAAAACCATACAGATATTTGGACCACATGTCGATGGTATTCTTGGTTCAACACAAGCAAAGCCTGTTGAATAGATGACAAAACAATTGCAGCAATTTTCTATACAGCACACAGCGGCTAGCCAGACCACTGGTCCAATTATTCCCCCTACCCAAACGTCGGATGTACACAGTGTGCAATCGACAAATCCAAAGGTCACCCAAAAGCCTGATGGAAAGAAGAAATAACATAAGAAGGGTAAGGGGGATAAGAAACCCACTAATAATGTTGGTGGGGGCAACACTGAGAAAATAAAAGAAAAGTATTTGTGTAACTTTTGCGTGGAACACCACCCAACTCATCAGTGCCCTTGGCTTGTAGAGGCCTAAAATTTATTGTCACAACAACAACCTGCTATGTTAATGAACCCATTTCAACATGGGCAAAATCTAACCCAGGCCTCTACAAGTGCGGAAGGGGGCAGTCAAGGACCCCCTCCACCTGCGAATAATCCACCATCCGCAAATGTGTATATGGTGAAACGTGATGCCTTTATAACGACTAGAGAAAATGGCTACAGTAAGCCAAGTACCTCTAAGAAAAGTAAAGAAGATGAAATCCCATCTCTTCCTCTTCAGATCGAGAAGACATTGGGCAAAACCATGACACGCCTCCCAAAAGGTGCATTCAAAAAATATTCTCATAACCCAAACGCAAGGGCCACCCATAACTACTCTATGGTGGAGGATTTGTCACAAACCCCTTGTGTGATGTCAGCTTTGGAAGTCCTCCAGATATGCCCTTCCCAGAGAAAGGCTTTGTTAGCTGCTTTAGGATCCACCGAGACTTGTAACTTGGGTACAATCATGCTTGATACAACTAACTTAAAACCTCATCTTCCTTACCACGTAGCATTCCAGATAGTAGTGGCTTATTCCACGAAAACGTTTTCTTAGAACATTTTCCGCATGGTGGTCAATGAGGGTGCCTCGACATGTGTAATGTCTTTGGCGTGTTGGAAGGCCATTGGCCAGCCCGCTTTGTCTCCATCACCTACTCTCCTCACCTCTTTCGATGGTCAGTCTTTTCGGCCACATGGCATCATCCCTTTTTTTCCAGTGCATTTAGGGGGGAAAACCATGTGTGTCGAAGTCGAGGTAGTTAATTCATTGCTCAACTACAATCTTTTGTTGGGAAGGAGTTGGACCTATGCCATGCAAGCAGTGGTTGCGACAATTTTTCAAGTTTTGTTGTTTCCACACGAAGGTCGGATCATGACCATTTATCATTTGTCTTTCTCCAATTCTGACCCTTCATTGAGGGCATCCACAGTCCCAATGATTGATAACCCTCAACCCGGTATAGTCAACAATGATGGACAACTGAGAGGGGCGGTGAATCAGTTGTTACTGTGCTTAAACAATTATATCCATTTTTAAACTAATTATAGAACACTCAATGATGATCACAATAAATAAGCAATAGAGTATTCAATGTCAATCACACACATGTATAATGCAGAGACAGATATTCCTGTGGAAACCCATAAAGGGTGAAAACCTCTTTTTCTTTATATGATAACTATTTTTTGTACATTATCATTCTTATGAGAACCCACTCATAATGAGGCTACAACCTATGTTTTGCAAGGTACTACTTGCTGAGAGAACCAACTCTCTGATTTCTCTAGCACCAACTAGAAGGAAGCACCAACTCCTTGAATGTTCTAGCACCAACTGGATGGAAGCACCAACTTCCAGTCATACAGACACCCCTGTATATCAGAGAACCAATGTTCTCCCTTGCACCACCCTGGTTTCTCTGGCTGCAACCAGATGAAAGATACAACTCCCTGTGTTCAAGCACCCACTTGAACCTCTAAGGACAATAGGTCTCCCTAGCACCTCCCTACCACCCTGATTATTAAGTTTTCTATCTGTAAATTTATCACAGTGATACAATATTTATCAATGGCTTACCAGTCTCATCATTGTTCTGCTACACTTCTCTTCTCTTCCTGCATCAATGTCTTCCTGCACACTTTTCTTGTGCTTTATGTTCTCCTTCCTTTTATGCTCTATGCGCCATGTCCCTTCTATGCACCATTCCTCTTCTGTGCATTTCAACTGCTACCCTCTACCTCCTTCTGCACCCCTGAATCACTCTCAACAGCCACACTTTATCTCTTCTTTGTTCTGCATTTTTATAGTCTCTGTGCACCTTGTGCATGTTGTATGCGCAATGCTTCTGCATGCTCTTCATTGCGCCACTATTCTCCACATCGAGATCAAGGATGATTTTAAGGATGGAAATTTATTTTAAAAGTTAGAAACCCTGGCAAATCTTACTAATCCTTCATATGCTAACAATAAATGATTGGCAATTTTTTGTAAAAATATTCAAATTTCTAAGTATTTTATATAGTTTTTATAAAATTTTGGCGATTTTTAAGGTAAAATAATTTTATCCTCTAGAAATTGGGCGAATCATTTTTAAAATAGCGAATCTAGTTTTTGGAAAAACCATGGAAAATTAGCCCAGGAGTGAAATTTAGCCCCTAAAATCATCCCTGATCGAGATATTCACTACCACTCCTCCTTTCCACCACTATGCACCATCAAGCATCAAACTAACCTTTCTTTGTACTGCATCCACTTCTCATGTCAAGTCCTCTGGTGATCATCATGGAAACTCTTCATCTTCTCTGGTGGTTATGCTGAGATTCCTTTGCTTCTCTGGCAGTCCAAACTCTTCATCCTCTCTTGCATCTGTCAACCGTCTCTATGATCAGTCTTCATTCCACTGGTAGATGCCTCGAGACTCTTTGGCTCCTCAGGCAATCACCCTGAAGTCTCTTCAAGTCCTCTGACAGAAACCATTAGTGGTTTCTAGCAGTTACAGTGCAACCCTCTGCAACCTTATGCCTTTGGCACCTTTCACCTTTCCTTTCACATGTGCCCTCAGGTGGTGAACAAACACTTGTTTAGAAGGTGCTTTTGTGACTCATGTTTTAGGGATTCTCCCATGAGTCTCCTTGACTCCTTCCTCTAGAATTCCCGATACTAGGAATGGAGCCTAGCTACACTAGCTCCTTTTATTCACGTGAACATTAGAAATGACCAAGCACTTATCCATAAGGGGATTTTGCAATTTGTAATTCAGGAATCTGGAGATGAGGCATCTCGACTCTCCAAGTCATGATCTCTGAGATGGTGTTTGGATTCTCTAGCTCTCCTCTCCCTCTCTTGACAATGTGACCATGAGATATGACCACTCGCTAATCATTTTAGTGCTTCGCTCTTCAGATCAACAATCCACATTCTATGGTGATCGAACAACTATCCTCTGCCCTGGGACTTCATCCTTCGGGACTTTGGGGGAGTGATGAGGCTAAAAATCCTGAAGTAAACCTCCTAGAGTGACGTCACTCTTACATCACTCGATGATGTGTCGTGACCTGAGTGGCTACCACATGTCACTCAGAATTGTGATTTCCAATGGCCTGAAATGCCAAATCAATTTGACACTTTTCCTTGCATGATTACACCATGTATCCTTTTTGACATAGGCTGCCACCTGTCCTTGCTGACATGGTCGGCCACATTCACCTCTTGAATATGATGGCCTAGATTAGATCTTGATCCAACAGCTCAAATTATATTGTGATTTCACGTTTTGTGAGTTGGAAGGATAGAGCACCTCGTGCCTTTGATATTTCAGTCAGCGAAATGCCAATCACTCACCGTGTGTCCTCTGGCTTCAATGGCCGGGATCATTTCACAAATTCATGACCCTTCGTCATGCCTAATCAATGGTCCAGATCAATCCTCGATCCGTCAGCTAAGATTATTTCGCGATTTCGCATATTGCGAGTTAGAGTGGTTAGGAGCCTTCTTCCTTTGACCTTTCAGTTAGCGAAAAAACTATCGCTTGCCATGTGTCCCTCTTGGATCAACGGTCAATAGTTTACCATGATTTCGCAACTCCATGAGCCTTCGTCATGCCTGATCAATGGTCCAGATCAATCCTCGATCCAATGACTAAGATATTTTCACGATTTCTCATATCGCGAGTTCGAGAGGTTAGGGAACCTAGTTCCTTTGACTTTCTAGTCAGGGAAAGGATGATATTTCGCCATGTATCCTTCTTGGATCGATGGTCCAGATTTTTTCTCGATCCAACTGTTGAGATTATATCGTAATTTCGCATATCGTGATTTCGAGAGGCTAGGGCACCTTATTACTTTGACTTTCCAGTCAGTGAAATGTTGATCTGTGACCACATCTCCTACACAAAGATGGATGGTCCTCCTACTTTCGGGATTTTGTAAGCCCGCTTCTCCTATCACTTTAAAGAACGTCCAGGTTCTGCTAGATCCAATGATGGTCGGACCCCGCGCTCAGATCTAACGCCCAAGATCTGTCCTCCATATTTGCGCTCCTCCTGTCTGGATTCAGATTTGATGGTCATCAGGAATTCTGAATGGGATCCAATGATCATTGTTTCTTTTCATTGTTATGCTTCTGATATTTCCATGCCATCATAGTTGTTGATATTCCTTGCCTGCCTATTTTCCATTGTTGTCTCCCAACTATAAAACTTCCAACGTCGTTATTGTTCTTGCCTGTAACCATTGTTTTTATTGCCATCATTGTTCTTTCCATCAATGTGATCTGAAAATAGAAGGCTGACTTGTTATGCTATGCAAGCACCCCTACTTCATTAAAATAAACTTTACAGGACCTTGCTTCATGTGTATAAATATGCAAAATAAACTTATGTGTTAAGTTTTATTCTTCTTCCTTTAAATG
>ML777551.1:222957-238107 GCA_009831015.1 Picea engelmannii
ACTGTTTTCGTCTCAATCCGAGCACTTTGAAAATTGAGCAAATTTTTGCCCCCTGGTCCAGATTTTGATCACAATGACAACATCACTCCCAACTATAAACCTACCAACAATCATAGGATTTGGTTTGTTCCCACCTTTGATGGGTACATTTGATTATCTACCTCCTCAGGGTGATCTGAAGTTCATATCAGACCCCCATAAGGTTGAGATTTTCTAGGTTTTGTCGTTTCACACGACTTACTTCAATGATTCGTGGATTCTTCCTTCCCCATCGACCATGATGGTAGGGACAGGGCACCATGGTATGGCCATGCCTTTGTCTGCGACAGAGTTTGTGTACTCTTTAGCCCAGCAAGCTTCCACCGACCCTGATCCGACTCCTGCATAAGAGTTAGATCCAATTTTAGAGCCTATTTGGGCTTAAGGTTCCCTCACTAATACAGACTCTTTAGAATTAGTATTTCCCTTCGACGAAGCTATAATTGAGTAAATGACTAGTTCGGACAAACCCTGGGACAATCTTCAGAGTTAAGAAGAATTGAAGTAGGGGAATTCACTTTGAATATGAATGGAGATAGGTCTTGTCCTATCAATCCTTTGGCTACACATGTTGTTTATGCCAAGGGTAATATGCCAAGTATTGCTGAAACGATACCTATAAATCTCTCCAGAACCCCTAGTGTCATAGACAATGTTTTCGTTGGAGCATATTGCTCCCCCAAGGAGATGCCAGGCATCGACCCACAAAGGGTCAATCATGAGCTAACTTTGTTGTTTTTCAAGCTCATTTTGAGATCCAAAAGAAACATCCGGCGAGAATGCATTTATGCTTTTCGATCTCGTCTGGATTAACTGAGAAAAGTAACTTCTACAGGTCTTCTTTTAATCCCTTTTCAGACCCTCTAAATATGAAAATATTGTCGAGCGATCTTGTGGCTTTCACACTCGTTAAACTGAAATTTGAAGTCATGTCTATCCAGTGGTATTTTACCCCTTTTCGGTTTGGATGGTCAACTGTACAAACACAGGTATACTCTAAGGGCCTCGGTTCTCTAGAAGAGTATCCTCAGGTATACTTTTACCCCTTTTTTGGGCCTGAGGCACTAAATTTACGAAAAAGGAACCCCCACAGAGTCCACAGTTAAGCTCTTTTCAGACTCCCTAAAATTGAAAAGATCGTCGAGTGACGTTATTCTTTCACAGTAGTTAAAATCATCCAGAAGAATATTCCTGACGGAGTCCATAGTTAAGAATTTTTTAGACTCCTTAAAAATGAAAAAATTTCCAAGTCATCTTGTCTTTATAACACTTGTTAAAATGGTTTTGAATATATGTACTTTCAGTGCTAATTTACCCCTTTTTTGAACCGACTAGACTAATTTTGAAAAAGGTACCACAGTGGAGTCTCCATTTATGTTTTTTCAAACTCTCTAAACATGAAAAATGACCGAGATTACCTTCTATGGGATTGTTAAACTTACATCGAAGGACGTTATCATTGTGTCTTGTTAACCACTTTTTCATTCCTGCGTCTTTGGCCTAAATTTCAGCTCCATGTTTCTCTCAACTGAACCATCTAACACGTGCCTTATAATGCAAGCCTTGTAGCACTTTGCCTTTACGTCTTGACACCTTGACCCTTGAAGGGATTTTTCCAAGAATGAACATCAATTTAGTCCTTCCACCTAGAATGCGTATGTTTGCAACACTTGTTCCCCCTTTGTAACGTAACATTCTTTATTCTTTTTCAAGCTTTTCATAATTATTTGAAAAAGACAAAAAAATCAAATATACACCAAAAAGAGGAAGGGAAAAGTATTTTCTTTTTTTATTGGCAGAACAATGAGTCGCCCTTGGATAAAGAACCTCCTTTCGTTTGTTCATCAAGCCCTGGGATTTAATATGACCTTAGGAAGTTGTTCTCGCTACATACGAGCTGTGTCCTCCTCCGTTTGGTTATTCTTCCAAACATGGAGAGATTGTGTTGCCTCATGCATCATGAACTTATGTCAATGCCATATTGCTCGAGTCTCATAATTTGTCATCCTATTATCAGAGGGAAGTTTTTACCAAGCCTAAGTCGACCTTTCTACAATTTGTCTCTTGCCCTCATGCCCGACCATCCTAAAAACCCAACCAAATCTTTGTTCCAAATCAATGAATCCTTCAATCTGATCATCAAAGATCCTCTATTCCAAGCCCGAAGAGCCATCGAATACCTCTGGGTAGTGAAGTCATACACTCATATTACACTCCTACCTAAGTTTTGAAGATTTTTGAATTTGTTTCTCGAGCTCTGACGTCATTATCTCCGACCATCGGGTCGTATCATCTAGTGGAAGATGGATACTATACATGTATATCTTTTGATTTTGAGACGTATATTCATTGTGTATTGCTCACGGCTACACTCTATATAGTTATATGACATGGATCTACAGTGTATTTGATTGGAAACCATGATTTTATTTTATCTCGAGCATGGGTATGCCTGCCTTGGTGAGACAATTGTTATTTTACAGATGGCACCTCTTGGATTCTGGTTCTTGGGCTCATTGGTTCAGTACATTGGTAAAGATTGGTAATGTATTTCAGCCATCATATGCTCTTCTAACATCACCCATTAGGGGGCATCTGTTATAACCCTAATTTGCACAATACATGCTTACATAGCATCAGGCCATCTCATAGCCCTTCTTTTCCAAGCCATCACTGAACAACTCTTCTTAAAAACCCCATTTTTAAAGGCCCATGTGCCCTGCTCCATTGTTGCACGCGTGTACATTCTAGATGAATCACTACAGCCCACATGTACCTACGAAAGCATGAAAAAAGGAAATTTGCTGATGGAACACACAACTTTTGGAAAGTTAACTGAACCTTTCAGCCATGCATGGTCGCTCACTGGACCAAATACCTAGCTCCTTCTAGCCTATAAAAGAAGGGGTAGGGGTCCCATTTGAAAGGAGGAAAATCATAGTAGAGAAACTATACCCAAATTGCCATTCCCTTTGTCCCAACCTTTAGCCATCCTTGTGCAAATAGAATTCTAGAGAAAAGTAGTTGGAAGACAGTTGAAGAGGAGCCCAGGACCAGTTTCGAGGAGCAGTGTCGGCCACATATTGTAAGTTTACTCTTGTGAAGATTAACACAAAAAAGGATTACCTTTCCTGTCCTGCCATATCATGTGTTCAAGTTGAATATTTATTTTATGATATTGTCACATCTAACCCAGCAATTAGTATATGAAATACATGTTCGTAGCTCTCTGTTTGTTCATGTGTGAATGTAGGTCAAATTTGGGAGGAGGCCCACAATCAAAGAGAGAATGAAGACAAAGGGATCAACATCAAACGAAGGACTTAAGGTAGAGTTATCTAATATTCTTTACACCTTTGTATTGCATGTGTGTGGGGTTTTGTGTCGGGAAAGTAGGAGAAAGTAGATGCCTTTTGAATGGTCATTTTCTGCATGCATGATTAAATCCATTAAATGTTAAATCCATAGGGGATATTTACCCAACAACAATACCAACCGCGTTTCTTCTGCTTAGCTTGTAGAGCGATTGTTCATTCCTCATTGCTATACTGATGTTGCATTCTTATCCATGTCATTTTTCGAGGTTCATGTCTGTGATTGTTGTTATTATGTTGAAGTTCTTTAGGAGAGATTGTCATTCTGCAATATTTGGCCACGTGTCCAAAATTGTTACATTTGTAACATTCCACTTTAGTGCTCAAAGACTCAAACCTGTTGTAACTTCTTCTCTGTGTTTCACTAGGTCTTCTTGAATAACCCCTTTGTGTATGACTCTCAAAGTTGTTATTGTTCTTGTTGTTAGCTCTGCAATTCACAGCTTTATGTCCAAAATTATTACATGCATAACATAAACCAAAAAATATAGTTTGATACCTGGGAGTTGAGGATATTTTGAAGGGAGGTTCTCTTATGAATCCTTCTTCTTCTTGAAGCCTATCTATTGGTTGTTGATTATGAAATCTGACTCTTCTCAGTGGAGGAGTATCCCTATAATCTTCCTTCTATATCATTCTATCCCCTTTGATTGTTTTTGCATATCGTTTTGGATATGTTTCTTGCTCTGTTGTTTTGGAGCTTGATCCCTTTTCTGTCTGAGTGTATCCAAGTCCGGTCTTGTCAAGATGAGATTTTTGACTTTTGATAATGTCATCCAAAACTTTTGAGCTATCCTGCATATTTTTCTTCTGAATATCCTTTCTTAGTGTGACAATCTCTGCTTCCAAGTTTCCAATGATCCTGTCCTTTTCTTCTAGATTTTCTTTGAGTGATTCTTCAATTATTTTATCTTATTCTATTTGAATCTTCAATTTTGTGATCATTTGTTCTAGTTCTCGAGTGTCCTTTTTCTTGTCTAGTTCTTCTTGTAGTTTCTTGTTCTTGTTCTTTTCTCTTTTGATAACTTCTATGGCACACATTAATTCTTATTGATAGTCAACTTCCGCCTCTTCAATTTCTTCTTTGAATTCTTCATATTCTTCTTCAACTTCTTCATATTCTTCTTCAGAGTCTTCTTTGTCAGAGTCTTTTACTGCCATGAATAGAACTCTTCCTGTCTCACTGTCACTGAGTTCATCTTCATCTGATGATGAGTTGTCTTCTTTGGTGCATAAGTTTTTCTTGAAAAATTTATTTGTAGTTATTTTTCCTTTATATGTGTGTTTTCCTTTTGAGTAACCTTCATCATTTCACTTTTTCTTATGAGGAAATTTGTTAGCAAAATGACCAATACCATCACAATTAAAACAAATTAAAGGAAGCTTACCTTTATACCTACCGTTGGTTCCCTTGTTCAGTCTTTTGATGAAGTTAGCACCTTCTTCATCATCTTCTGAAATGTCACTACTGGTGCTATATTCTTCTTGTTGTTTTTTCTTTTTCTTTGATCTTTTGGATGCTTTTAAGGCTGCTTTGTTTACATCTGGATTTTCCTGTTCAGTTCTCATTTCTTATGCTATGAAGATTCCATGCAGTTCATCCATTCTTATTGAGTTTAGATCCAATATTTCTTCTAGGGTTTATATCTTAGGGTTGAATCTCATAGGAAGAGATCTTAGTACCTTTTGAACAATTACAGATTCTTCGATTTCTTCTCCCAATCCTATGATTGCATTCATTGTTTCATAGACTTGTAAGAAGTAGGCTACAATATTTTCATCTTCCTTCATTTTTATTTGTTTGAACTAACCTCTGTAAGTTTGAAGCTTTGCTTCTTTGACCTTTGTATCTCCTTCACAAATATTTTGAATCTTGTCCCAAATCTCTTTAAAGGATTTACAATGTGCAACTTTGGTGAATACCGTATCATTGAGACCATTCAAAAGTGCATTTTTGGCTTTGGAATTATTCTCACTGAGTTTCACTTCTTTATCATTTTTTGGTGGAACTGTTGGTGTTGTGTATCCATCTACAATTGATTTCCAAACTTGAAATTCCTATGCCTATATATATGTCTTCATCATTATGCTCCAAAAAGTGTACTTTTGTCCATCAAACTATGGTATTCCATTTTTATACAAGTTGGTACTCTCCATGATCTACCTTTCAGTGGTTAAACTAATTTCTGAAGGAACCCACTCTGATACCAATTGTTGGATTATTGAGAGGGGGGGGGGGTGAATCAGTAATAATACAATTATAATCCTTTTTAACCAAATAATCCAAGTGTTATATAAATGTAGAATTATTATCGAATAATGAGAAATAAGAGATGAACAATCACACACACACACACAATACACCAGTGTTTTACATGGAAACCCAAAGCGGGAGAAAACCACGAAATTCTTTTTCTTATATGTCTTGAAGAATTACATTCATTGGAAGCACCAACTTCCTTTGTTTTCTAGTTTCAACTGGAAGGAGGCTCCAACCACTAGTTTCTCAAACTACAAACTGAGGGAAGCTCCAACTCCCCAATTCTCTGGATACAACCAGAAGGAGGATAAAACCCTCTATGTTCTCTGGCTACAACCGGAAAGTGGATACAACCACCTATCCTTGCCCCGACCAACTGCCCTGAAGTAGAAGTAGAATGATGGAACCACTGTCACACTATCACTATGAGATATACCACTGTAAACCTGTACCAATAAACCTGAACCATGCATCAATCTGTACCTCAATCTGTAATCAACCTATACCATAAACAAGTGCATCAACCATGCACCAACCTGTACCATAAACAAGTGCATCAACCATGCACCAACCTGTACCAAACAATCTATAATCAACCTGTACCATAAGAAAGTGAAACCAACCATGTACCAAGTATGTACCAATAATGTTTCAAGTACTCATCAACTATGACTCATCAATATGTACCAACATCATCAACTATACACATCATGTATGTGCCAACTCATCAACTACTTGTCTCAACCATGTACCCAACTTGTACCTTAACCAAAAGCCCTCATCAATTTCATCATCCAAATATGATTTGTAACTCTATAATAAAAATTGTTTATATTATCACATACCTCCAAAACTTCCTTAACTTTAAGAACAAGAGACTAACATTTTCATCAAATGTTTCTTTAGTCTCACATGACTAGTTTTGGATTATTCAACAACCCTAACTTGAAATAATCATAAATTTGTACTTGTAATGAATACAGATATGAAACTGGTATACAATGTTCTTCAGTGTGTTTTATACAATTCCTCCAGGTGTCACTACTTGTAACCTCTCAGAAAATGATTTATAGCAAAAATGGCATACCTTGTTGAATTCTGGCTTATTCTAGAGAACGAACTTGTAGAGCATTCCCCACACGGAATATTTCTTGAATTGATCTAAAAATGTTACATAGAATACTAAAGACTGTTCTCTAACCAAAACATTTGGTCTCACTGAATTTGGATCTGTTATGGATAATTTATGACGATTTTACCCGAAACACCTATTTTTGACTAGTTTCGAGAGAAGCCACAAACCCTATTTTCCATGTAGTGTAACTCCAAAAATACAACGAACCACAAGATGAATTGATTAACATAGATACTTGGATATGTTTCCTCAATGTAATAGCAGTTTCATGGTCAGATTCATTCTAGAAAACACATTATTGTGAAAATGGTGAGATGACCTGTAAATAACATACCTTAGAAAGCATCATCAAAATAATTTATCCTTCCTTGAATTCAGACCTTCTTTTCTTCACCTTCCCTCAGAAATTTTGCTTATATATCATTGGGTTACCTCAGAAACCTATAGGTATTCAATATTCTCAAGTGTTTCATAAATTAGAGAGCCTTGCCTCTTATTTATACTCTCCAAGTAGCTTCCTTAAAAACATCTTCTAGGTCACTTTGCCAACTTTCCTTATTTTAGGGTTAACGCACTTCTAATTTATCCATCAAATTTATTATTTAAATAATTTATTTTGAATTCACTTTGAATTATAGTACACTCATCACTTCACTTTATTATTTACCTTCTAAAATCTCTTAAACCACTTTGACTACTTTGACCTTTTGGGGCTTCTAGATGACATAATAGGGTCCTCCAACTTCGTAAGGCCATGAATCTCAAACCGTGAGGAGTTATGTGATGTTCAACATACCACAAGAAATGGAATGACATGTACCATCCATATAGAATAGTATTACCTGAAAATATATCAAAAATCATACCATTATCCATCAAACAAACTTGGGTCCATTACCCAAACCTCGGTTCTCCAACTTCTCATGGCCATAACTCTCTAACTGTGAGGAGTTATGTGACATTCCACATACCACCGTGTCGAGTGCCCAACACACCCTAAAATTTATATGTCCATTTCTACTTTTTGGGTACCACTTAATATTTTTGCACTATCGGTTTCCACTTCAGCATGAAACTGTTGCTTGCACTTATCTTTTATGTTTCATGTTTGAATTATTTAAAGTCTGCTTGAACATATAAAGAATCATCTTTATTTTTAAAGGGACTTAACAACTACTTAAGAAATCGACAGTCATAACGTCTCTGGATGCGCTTAAGGGATTCAAAATTGAGAAGACTTAAGTGCGATAAGAACTATTCGTAAAAATACAAAATAGCTAAGCGTCGATCTTTATCGGTGTCGGTAGATGAAAGTTTCTCTTTTCTGTGAATGAGCTTCAACAAGAATATCGTCGAAGACTGATCCGTTCAGCTTCGACAGAAAAGGGTTTTCTCACCCCCATGAATAAACTCCACTAAAGATATCGCCGAAGACCAATCCATTCGGCTTCGGTAGAAAAATGAAAGAGTAAGCATCGCGCAAGTAAAGGAATAATATCATTGATCGACAACCCCCAAAACATTTTCGGCATCGGGAAATTATGGAGATGATAACCTGCCAAGAAGCTACGCACTTAAAATTTCCATGATTACTGATCCCTAATACCATCAGCGTTGGAAGTGTTTTCCGGGAGTATATCAATGGAAATATACACAAGGATAGTAGTCAGTCCCCGATTTGTACACCGGAGAGACGCAACGTGATGAGACTTGTTAGCCCTTAGATAGGTTAGGTATGACACATTTAAAATGTTAGTTAATTTGTGGATCGTGCATTAGTTGATTTCCCATGTTCAAATAGAAAGGGACCGTTTAATCTTGCCGATACAATGCATCTCCCTCCACGCCTCTGTCATCAACCAGTTAGAATTTATTTGCAGAGATCCGCCGACAGTTTGTTTTTAATTACTTAATTACTTGTATTAACGGATTGATATGACTGATAGGATCTCTCTAATTTTATTCTTTAAGTCATTGTGTATGATCCTATTTTGCATGACAAGGAGTTCAGAATGCACAAAATATCAAGGCTAACGATCTGGAGAAGGCTTCTAAGGGTCAGTAAGTATTAAACAACAATCATAGCAAGAATTATAGGTATGTATCGACTTATGGTGTTTTTCGGCTTCATTTCATATGTTTCCACCCAACGCTACTCTGTATGCATGTTTAAAAGACTATTTAAATTGCAGGAACAATGCCTCCAAAGAAACCCACCACCAGGAAATCCCCAAGAGCGCCAAAGCTTCAAGAACCAGAAGCAGGAGAAGGCTCCTCCCCAATAGTTGCAAGGCAATTAGAATTTGCTCCAAAGACGGTGCCCATCATTAAGACATCCACCAAGAAGGCCTTCATCTAGACCCCAGCCTTCATAGACACATAGGTGAACGTTGGATCCAAAACATCATTCCCTCGATGGGAATAATTGTTTAAAAAAATCAATAAGTAAGAACCCCTCGAGTATACCCCGCACAGTGATCCTGATACAAGAAGACTCGATGATGAAGTACTCCAAAATGTTTGTAAGGCATATGTACACATGGTGGCAAGTCAGAATCTGGTATTTCCTTGCATTGAGCTCCTAAAGTGGATCGTTGACCACACTGATGCACAAATGTTTTTGATTAATGATGATAACAGTGAGTACGTCGGGGTTTTCTTGCCATCAGAAGTTCAAAGTTACTACAAGCTCAGGGAGCCGGAAGAAAAGTTGAGCACCGAGTTCATTGTAAGTTTCTATGTAGCACACGACACCAGCAAAATCATGGAGCTGTTGTGAAGGGAAGACAAAAAGTTCACGAACCGGACTTTTGGCTGGTATCCAATGACCAATCTGAGGGAACCATACGTATACCCGATGGCTCTTCTCTGCAGGTCCAATGGGGAGAAATATTTCTCCCGATTTTCAGAGGCTTGGATGCCTCTAGCTTATATGGTGGCCATTTAAGGCACGTGCTTCAACTCAGGTTACATCATCTCCAAACAACTAAGCACTTGCATACGACAAGCCTAGATGCCAAAAGAGGGAGAAACCCTCTCCTTCTACATGGCCTCGTATTTGTTGGACGTCATCTATGCCAGGAACATTTTCTCTGGGATGAACCTAAACTGGTAATCCTCTGAGCTCCCAGTCCATGTATACTTTAGAATTTTATGGGAAAACAGGTACAAGAAATCCTATTCTCTTATCTGTGACCAGTTTATTGCACGCATTTATTTTTTGTTTTTCAGAAATCATGCCCAAGTCTATCGAATGAAGCAAAAAAACTTATATCGAAAGTAGGTCACTAGTATCTAGATGAGCACGAGACCTACATCAGGGTTTTCGGCACCACAGGGGCACCCCATTTGTTACCCATATATGTCCCTGATCGACTAGTGTTAGGGGAAATTTGCTATCAAACCATTCTACAAGGTTATAACACCACTTTAGTAAATGACAAGAAGTGGGCCTTCATACCTTATGGGTTTCATATTGGCTTCGACATGGTCAAAGACACCATGCATGCTAAGCAAGAAGGGTTAAGTAAATTGGAATTTTGATTCCAAACTAGTTGTTTTCACAAACACGATCCCAAAGGTCTGGTCCTAAAACATGCATCACAACTATCATCCTCTTGGCCTTATGCCCACGACCAGTTTGAAGATGAATTTTTCACTGAAAACGCTCAAGACTAGAATGTGGTGGCGGCAAGGATGGTTGATCCTATAACAACCTTGTTCATGTCCATGAGTTGAGAAGAGAAAGCAACGTCATTGGAGCAAGAAGCTCAAGAAATTCTCAGGACCCGAGAAGGAACGATAACATCGAAACTGGGTGAAGCAGTGGGTGACCCCCAAGAAGCCATCAGAGAGACAAACATTTGTTAGGAATCCCTAGTACAAACTAGGGATTTCACTGAAATTCAAGTTGCACAGGGGATGGGTGAACTTTTGCGGCAGCAAATCCAGTTGCTAATGAAGCGGATGTAGGATAATTCATACCTCATCATAACACCTAGACTTCTGACTGGTATTCGAGAAGGCGGCCCTATAGAGCCAAGCGGCCCCGATTCCATGAACCTTGGTAACACCAACGGGTCAGACAACCCTGAATCCACAACATCGCTGATAAATTCCTTGATGGGCAGGATGACTCAACCAGAGACAGGTCACTTTTCGATAGAAACACATGCACCTAATCCTTTGAGCAAGCTTATAAATATATATAGTGACGATGAGAGTACAAATTCATCTCACGAAACCCTTGTGCATGTCCAAGATGAAAACGTTTCTTAGAGGACTTCTTCCCTAGAGCCCGAAGTTCAAACAAAAGAAGTCTCGCAAAATGAAACAGAAGCCGAAAGTGGCCACGAAACAAAGGGACCCAATACTTTGGAGACCGAAGAAGATATGAATGACAATCCTGAATCAGAGGAGCCAAAGAAAGAATCCTCGCAAAAGGAAATCAACGGTTCTACGACCAAGGAGAAAGTAAGTAACAAGTATATACCCGACGTCTCTATTTTGCCCAATACGCAAATCCCTAATGAGCGACAAGTAGAGATCGGGTCTACGAGGCATAGTGAGGAAGTTCAAGAGCCCAATATTGAACGAGTATACACCACCAATATCCTAGGAAACACGCTCACATGGGGTGATCAATAGATACCAGAGCTGGTAGATGAGGTATTAGATATCTGTGCGATCTCCTAAAATCAAAAGAGAAAGGCCATCATCCAAAGGATGAAAAAGAGAAGAAGGATCGCATTGGATCACTCCATCTTGGTTACTACAGAGGAGAACTTGATCAACACAGTAGATGCCCAGACATATGAATTTCTCGGCATGGGAAAGGCACTCTCGGATGCCACCCTGGATAGAGCCATGAGAGACAAAAAGGAACTAGCCACTACCCTAAAGGAACTCGAACACTTGCATCATCTGGCTGAATACTATAAAGGCACCATACAAACCAGCGTGTACCTGAAAGGTGAGTTCGAAGAAGTTTACAATGAATTCAAGAAAGAAAGACACTTGTTAACTGCAAAAATAGCTGATTTCTAGGAAGACACTCTCATGGCACTCGCAACATGCAAGGATATGGAGCAATGGTATGAAAGGGCAGAACAAGCGATGGAAAGACTTGAGTACATTGAGGCAGTCCAGCAGGGCTGAAACAAGGAAGAACACAACATTCAGACGGTGGGAAAAGTAGTCTTAATCGCATGAGGATGTCAGCTAAGTAATAGGTTAAGATATCTTGGGACCCACACCAAGAAATCCAAGAACAATGGATCAGATGCAAGAAGCACTGGGAAAAAATTAATAAAGTAATGAGATATATAAAACTCCCCGAGTTCGGTACCCCCGACAACTTTATTGACTTGAGCGACATAGTGGAGTCGCATGCCAAACAATATTCTCTATGGACTGAAGAGCTCGTACAGATGATCGACGCAAGACCAGGGAAGTTGCAACAATTCACAGGGCATCCGATTAGAGCCCGAACCATGCTATAGTAGTCGAACTCCGGTCTACTAAACTAGCAAGCGCATGTAGTGGACATCAGGGGAATATATATGGCTCCGATGGAACAACATAAATTTCCATGGGCCCAAACTTGTGAAGAATTGTTTATCATTTTTTTTGAATACGAGAGAAGTCACCCTTTTCAAGAGATATCTCGGGCTGATTGTTAAAGAAACTGTTAGAAGATAATGCCATGTGGAAATTTTTGTTTGGCTTCAATTGCACTTAGTTGTTAATTTCAGTTAAAACTTATATTATAAATAAAGACATCGACCAATTAGTAGAGGGTCGATGGATGTTGTAAGAACTCCCCTTTTTTTTGGTTGTTGATAATTATTTTGAAGCTGCTATGAATTGAGAAAGTCCTTCTGGACCAAAGAAAAACGTCTTTCATCAAATGCATGTGATTGTACTTAGAGAAGACCTACTTCCTATCTTGTTTCATGAATGATGCAGTAATGAGTAAGAGCAATTAATTCTATTGTCAAGTTATCTGGTGCAATGTTTTGATGTTCTTTTCTTTAATGATGAAGATAAATCATTGTGTTATTATGTAATGAATGGTTATGGTAGATGAACTATTTTTCTTTCCATTATCTTATTACATATGTGCTTTCTTTATCATAATTATTTTCTCAGACAGTGATTGGATGCTCACATGGTTGATGTATTATTACTAGGACTGTGGTATAGAATCATCGTCTACATGTTTGAGAAGCGGGTTATCCCACGCTTAGCCTCTTCCCCCAACAGTTAAAACTTAATCTTGTTTGTGGTGAAGTTGTTTTATATTGGCTTGCATCTCTCATAGCAATCTCACCCAAGAGAAAACAAAAGAAGAGAACAGTCCTAACTGAAGGAAGAGCCTTCACAAGAAAACACAAATCCCATCGATAATTTGTCTAAATCGCATGATCTGGAGAACCATCCCATCTTTAAACGTTGTAGAGTCTAATTGGGCCTCAGTGGTGGGTTTGGTTCCTACTGTTGAACTAAGGGATTTAGGACCCGTCAGCAGAATTGGTGCTAGAAGGAGGACCTGAGAATGAATGGTTGAATATATATTTTGTATAGCATTTCAAACATCCTACAGATTCGTAACAGACCACATGCATGGCTAGTCATTCACAAGACAACCCACACACGCTGAGTACTCCCAAAGAGTTTAACTCATCCTAGCTCGAGGAAGAACCTTTTCACCCAAAAATACCTTACACCCTTACTCATGAGGAAATAAATCAATTTAGGAGAATCACAAGTGCCTACGCCCGACAGATCGGTGCATTGTCCTTAGCTCCCATACTCCCTCAAAGAAAACAACAAAGAAAAACAGTGGTTATCACTCCCGACAAAGTCTTCGTACACTCTGTATAAGACTTAATAGATTTCAAAATTACCGAAATCCAAGAACCTCTTGATTTGATACCCGAAACGCCAGCCAGCGAAATCTCTGAGCTAGATGACTTTTCAGAAGAAGAAGAGTTCGAATTGGATTCCGAGGATATGGAAGGTAATAAAAACCATGAGGAGGAAAGGGAAATCCCACATCAAAACAACCAACCTTGGTTGGTTGGAGATGGTTTGGCCATCCCTGGATGAGTACATAATCTTCCCCGACACCCAGAGAAGTTGCTTCCCAAGTACGACTCTGAGACTTCAGGTTTACCTGAAGATCATATCAAGAAGTTCATACTTGCGATCAGACTTATGAACGTTCAACATGAATATGTAGTCTGTAGAATTTTCCCCTACACATTTGAAAATTCATCTTCCACGTGGTATTTTAATCTGCTAGTAGGATCTATAACTAGCTAGACCAAGTTCCAGAAAGATTTTCTATATAAATTTGTAGAGGAAACTACTACAGGAGCTCTGATGGCTGAGTTGTTCACTACCACCATGATTTTGAAGGAAAGGGTCAAAGATTTCAATCAAATATTCATGACCATCTTAAACAAATTCCAGCCTGCGGCAAGACCAACTCAAGAGCTGCAAATCGAGGTTTATGCTAACGCGCTCCTGACTTCTATTTCTATGTTTGTAAAAATATCCGCTAAGCAAACCCTGGTGGAAAATTTTGAAGAGGCCATGAAAATAGAATTCTAGATGAAAGGATGTAAAGAAGGGCATACCTCTCTAGTAAACAAGGAATCCCAACCCCTTCCCAGGAGGGGACTCCTTTTGACTAGACCGTCGGGGAAACCAACTGAAAAAACTCCCAACAAGGGTAATGGAGATATAGAAGATCTATAATGCATGGTTAAGAAATTATCAAATGAGATAATAGACATGAAAATAAATGCAGGAGAGGGAAACCAAGGACAAAGGCCCTATAAGCCTTTCTTTAAAAGAAACCCTCCTTTCAAAACAATTGAACCTCCCCCGGCTAACTTAAATATTGACCTAGGGAATGTTGTGTCTGATTCTTTCTGTACTTATCATTAGGAAAACCACTCCGAAAGGGACCTCCCTTAATGGGTGCATGCCATGAATTTGATGGCAAATCAGTTTCTAGATGAAGTCTCCCTAACTGAATAGCTAAGCAGTTTGGTTATGAATATTGTTTCCCAAGAAGAAATTGACCCACCAAGACATACAACCATGATGATATGGTATCCCAACCTGATCATGCCTTCCGATGACCTGTTTGAGCCTCAGGAACAACCCGTAGAAGTTTCGGTGATACAAACATGCAGTAAGGGTCCTCCTAGCTCAAAATATACCTATGCCACTCAGACCTCGAAAAGTAAGTTAACTCTCGATCATCTGAAAACATATTTTTCTCTCAGTAAAAACCTATAAGCATTCATACTAAGGAATCACCCAAACTA
>ML777551.1:238157-254344 GCA_009831015.1 Picea engelmannii
GACTTCTTAGAAGGTTCTACTTCTAGAAGATTCCTCCTCTAGAATGTTCTTAGGTGATGGTAGCACTATATAAAGGGGTTCAAGCAATGTAATGAGACATGAAGAGAAGTATTGTATTTGGAGTGGTAGCTCAATAGAAGGATGCCCCCTTGAAGAGGCAAGTGAACAGGAGAGGATCCCTTCCATAATAGGATCCATTGTATGGTGTTTCCCTACCTCAAGGGTTTGATATAATAAAGTTGTGGTTTTATATATGGTTTCATATATATTGTGTGGTGATTGTATTCATATATCTTTGGATCTATTGTGATATTTTCTATTCAGGTATTAGATTCTTAACAATTGGTATCAGAGCACTTTCCTTGGGCACACATTGTGGGCAAATATTTTTTATTTTTGCATAATTTTTTTCGGAGAGAAAAAAGAGGGCCGTGACATTCTCTTATTCTAACTTATTATTAACCTAATAAGTTAAAGGATAATGTATTGGTTATGGACATATGCAAGATTCCTTAGCAGAAGGACTTTATGTTACAAGATTTGACCTCAGTAGAAAATCCGACGGCAGGTAATGGTTTGGAAAGAAAGTTGTCTCCCATAGATCTGACAGACAAACCAATTGTTAACACCTGTTTGGGAGATAGAAAGGAAAATCTTGTTGTCCCACCATTCCTATTAACGTTTGAAGTCTTCAAAATAAACCTTCATAATTGTTTGGTAGATTCTGGAGCTTATTCCAACGTTATGCCCTTGCCTATTTGCAAAAAATTAAATGTCGTTCCTCTCAAAAGTGATAAACACATCATACAACTAGACAAAACCCAGGTCAAGGTCATAGGAGAACTCAAATACGTGATGATCAGAATATCGACAAACCCCATGTTTGTGCAAGTGATTGACATCACAGTAGTAGATGTCCCAGAGGCATATGGGCTATTACTGAGTTGAGACTAGTCTGAAAAGATAAATGGGTACTTCAGTATTGACTAGGCACACCTTTAGCTACCACTGAAGGGATACAAGAACATGATTAGAATCGATAGGGAGAGATATCTCAAGCATAGGGTCACTGGTATAGAAACCCCGAATGAACCTTCATCAACATATTCCCCCATATTGGGCAATTATTCCTCTGATTCCTACTTCAAAAACTTTGCTCCTCTCTTGTCTGACGTTGCTCTTACCCAAAACTCTGAAATGGATTTTCAAGAGAATTCATCGATACTGACAGGAGGAACCCTCTTCTGTCAAAACTCTTCCCTAGAGCTTACAGAACAAAAGATGGGAGAGCAAGAAATTAATAAGGAAAAGGAAAGGATCGATTTTCATTCACAAATTTCGACCCTCTATTTTGATGGATCTAAATCACAAGAAGGGTCAGGAGCAGGGTGCATCCTCATCAATCCTAAAGGTAAATTCCATTTTGTGTCCTATAGGCTAGAGTTTGAATGTAACAACAACATTGCCAAATATGAAGCTCTAGTACAAGGATTAAAGAAAACCATAGATTTGAATGTCAAAGAATTGAAAGTTTTCGGAGACTCTGAAATTATTGTTAGACAAGTAAGAAATACTATACATTGCAATTCTCCACACCTAAAGAACTATCAATAGGAAGTGCATAGGTTAATACAACACTTTGAAGCCTTCAATATTACAACAATCCCCAGAACAAAGAATATTCTTGCTGACTCCTTGGCCACAACTTCTTCTAGGCTATCACCTATAGAGGATAATGAAGCCTCCTGATTCAATGTGGAGCTGCTCTACAAACCGTCGGTACCTAATAACATTTCCAATTGGAATGTATTTGAAGGAGATGAATGGATCATAAACTTATTGACCAACCAAGACAATTTCAAAGATCTGGCTATTGATGATAATGTATTCCAAGAGAAATCAACAGAGATAGACCTTTAGATAGGACAACCTATGGATGAATCAAAGGATCACACAATCCCGAAAGGCATAGCTAACCTAGAAAACCTGTTTGATCTGAAAGAGCGATTTAAGGGACCAAAAAACACAAAGACTGGTAGCTCTTGTCCCGTGCATGAAACTATAAATCTTGGGACCCCAGAAAACCCAAAGAATGTGAATCTCGACAGGACTATATCTAAGGAAGAGAGGAAATCTTATCTCAAATTATTCATGCAATACCAAGATGTCTTCGCATGGTCTTATAGAGATTTGAAAACTTATGATACCCGCATCATTCAACACACCATCCTGTTAAAACCTGAATTGAAACTTTTCAAACAAAATCTTTGAAAGTTTCACCCATCCCTAGAACCTATCATGTACCAGGAAATAAAGAATCTTTTAGATGCAAAGATCATTTTTCAGGTTAGACATTTTGCATGGGTAGCAAATCTGGTTCCGGTGAGGAAAACATCTGGTGAAATTTGCCTATGTGTAGATTTTAGAAACCTCAACAGAGCTTCAAAAAAGAACAATTACCCAGTCCCACCGAAGGAACAACTCCTGCAGACTGTGTCTGGCTCGAATATTTTCTCTCTACTAGACGGTTTCTCAGGTTACAACCAAGTCCTGTTTTCAAAGGAAGATCGTTTAAAAACCACCTTCCAAACCAAATGGGGAACCTTCATTTATAAACACATGCCTTTCCAGTTAATTAACAAAGGAGAAACCTTCCAATGGGCCATGGATATAGCTTTCCAAGTAATAATCAATAAATGTGTGGTAGTGTATATAGATGACGTAACAGTGTATTCGAAGAATAGAGAAGATGACATCTAGCACTTAACTCAGATTTTCGAAAGGTGTAGGAAATACGGTATATCCTTAAACCCTAAGAAAACTATATTTAGTGTCGAGGAAGGTAAGATGTTAGGTCTCATTATATCTCAACAAGGTATTCACATAGACCCGGAGAGGATTAAGGCCATAGATCAACTTCCCTTGCCCCATAACAAGAAAGCTATGCAGTCATTTTTTGGGCAAATCAATTTTGTGAGGAAGTTCACTCCTGATATCGAAGAAGTCATCAAACCTTTACAAAAGATGATTCATAAGGATGCCAAATTTAAGTGGGATGATGAGAGAAAACATTCCTTTAGTAGTATCAAAGTTTCTATATCCCGGGCCCTAGTGTTGCGAAGTTCCGATTTCAATAGAGACTTCTCCCAGTTTTGACTCAGAAGGATGATGATTGTTTGCTCGTGAACAAGTTTTGAGGGATCTTGGTCAAGTTTGACATATTTTGGGACTTCGATAGCCTGAAGAAGGAGGAGAAAAAGATAAATCAAAGATCACGGGATCTCATCCCCTTTTTGGGTCCTTTTTGGGATTTGGGATTATGTAACGGATATGGGATGTTGGCCCTGGATTTACCCATGTTTAGGCCTATTTTGTAATGTATAAATAGACACCTAGGCTATAGAAGAAGAAGAGACGCATATCTTTGTGATATTGGCTAAGTTCTATATCTATGTGATTAAAGTATTGTAAGTGCTTTGTGCATACTGTGTGAGACTTGCAGAGCTATGTCCAAGGAATTGTAAGAAGGATTGGTGTTGTACCCTAGCTCGAAGGAGGATCTGGCGGAGTGTGCACAGATCTCCTGTCTCATACAGAGTAACATTTTGATGCTATGTTCCTATAAGAATCTTGACAAACATAATAAAGAAGAAGAGTTTGTGGACGTAGCCCCAGGGTGGGCGTCAACCACATAAATATTGTGTTATTCTTCTTTGTGCAATGTCTTGATGTGTTTATGTCTTTGCTTGCTAAGTGATTTGATATAGACGGATAGATTTGTATATGCTTTGTGATAATGATGTAAAAGAAGGTTAGATATGAACTATGTGAATGTGATTATTTCTTGAATCTGCTAGATCTAATCTTCCTCTTATGATAAGTGCTTAAATACATCAGATCCGAGTGAATGATGGGATGCTTCGTTTTATCTGCGGAGTAGATATTGGTTAAGTATTAATGAACTATCAGTGATAAGTGCCCTATTAAGCAGTAGAATCACATATCTATGTCCCAGCTAAGGTTGCAGACACCTGAGTCCTGCAACCACCCCTACCTCTACCTCGAGTGAGACTTCATCTGCTTCATAGGTGTTGCTAAAAGGGTCGATAGTTAGGGTTTTTTTGGTGCGATGTTATAGAATTTAACCCTAGGTCTGCCCCTGTGCCAACAAATTATTTCGTTGTCGGGACTTAAAATTGTGATTGCTGGGAACTGAGAAAGAAGAAGCTTTGTGCAAATATCCAACCTGAAACTATGATTGCTGGGAACTGAGAAAGAAGAAGCTTTGTGCAAAGATCCAACCTGAAACTGTGAAAGCTCTTTGCATAGATCAGTTTCCCTAGTGCGCAACATTCTATTTAACTTGTGAAGCTCTACACCAAGAGGAAGGGCCATATCTGGAGAAAAGAAGCCCAATCTGAAGAAAAGAGGTAAGATCTAAGAGCTTTGTGCCCTGCTAAAGGTAAAAGTGGGAATTTTTGGTAAGATCTGTAAACTCTGTGCTTTGTTAAAGGTAAGAATAGTGAAAAGTTTTTAGATCTGAAGATTTATGCTCTATAGAAGTAAGATAAGTGGAAATTTTTGTTTCAGAAGTATGGATCTAGGTATGTTTGATAGTTTTTTCCTAGCTTGAAAACTAGGGAATTAATAGATGAAAGAAGGTTTGATATACATAGATATGATAAGAATAGCGAAAGATATATTATACCTATGCATAGAAAGAATGTTTGGACTAACAAGTGGATGTAGGGTTCTAGAAAGAACTGTTTGTAAGCTAGCTACCATGATCCTAGAGTGCAGTACAAAAAGAGTTGGGGATCATTTAAAAGAAAGAGAGGATTAATCCTTTGTTACAGTTGCAGAAAACTAGGACATCTTGCTAAGGAATGACCTGGGAGGAGACGTAGTTGTCTTTGTTGCAAAGCTCTGAACCATGAAGTATTGGATTTCCCTAAAATGATTGCTAATCTTGAAGGCATGACCATGAGACAAGAAAAACCTAAGGCAGATCCAGAAATGGCAGAACCCCAGAAAGAATTAGAGAAAGTATTGCTACAGATAAGAGAAACCCTGAATGACCACCAACATATCAGCTTATCAGAGATCATCAAAGAAAAAGAATGCTTTGAAGCAAGAATAGGAGACTTCGACATTGACTGTGTTCTGGATGAGGAAACACAGGTGAATATTATGAAAGAAATAACTTGGGAACTTTTAGGGAAGCCTACTATGACTCCTTCATTGGGAGGATTAGGGCTATTTAGAGGAAAGACGATAAACCTATGTGGAAAGCTCACCCAGATCTCTATGAATGCCAATGGAACTTCGACAAAAGAATATTTTGAGATTATTAAATTTATTGAGAACAACACCCTATTTACCATTTTACTATGAAAACCTTGGATTGAAAAAGATCAGGCCAGAAGGAAAGAAGAAGAAGAAATTTTAGAGAAGAAGAAACAAGAATTAAAAGATTTCATGACTAGAAGGATCATGCACTTGATTGAAGAATAAGAGAAAAGATTGAAGCTATTTAATACCAAAGACCCAGATGTCTAATTGCAAGAACACTAGAGGACCCACAAAATATTGAAGTACCTGTTCCAAATAAAGAAGAAGTATGACCCTCGAATCTTAGGAAAGAATTTCAACAGCATGAAGTAATTGTGCCAAAAGAAGATAAGAATCAGAATTGAAAAACACATACCAAGACGAAGCCCACTAGAAAGAAGGCTAGAAAGCTAATTAATAGGAGATCTAAGATCGACAAGTTACAAAAGGTTTCAGAAGGAACTTCGTAGATGAAAACTTTGAGAAATTGGAACTTCGCTGGGATCACAGAACAACGTCACATGGCACTTCGCCATGGTGAAGAAATATAATTGTTGGGAACAATGTAACCATTAGAATGACCCCTCCGAACGGGAATAAAGTAATTTATGGTTTGCCACTAGACCATTGGACCGCACCATAATGGACATAATAGAGTTAATGAAGGCTTCTTGCCCATTGTCGCTCGTTGCAAGAGATCCATTGACAAGTTATCTATTTATCTCGTCGCGCCATGCCCTGAGAACAATTTTTCTAACAGTGAATATGAACCCATAGACTCGTTGATTTTACATGGTGATCATTGTGTTATTTCCTACTATCCTATTGCAGTGTCTATGTTACTCCCCGAACCCAAGATTTTCAATCCTGAGCATGTATGTCGGACGATTTTAGTGTTGCAGAGAAAGTTGTTGAATAATTTTTTATCGACCTCATGACTGAAAAAGTCATGTCAATGTCTAAAGGTATCCAAGCTTCATCAACGAGGATGGTGCAAGCCTCCCCTTCGACTTCTCACAGAGCTGGACCATCCCAGCCAACAACAGAAAAGAGAACCAAGCATAAAGATGACCTCGCGAATGCAAAACTGATTCTAACCATATTTCCTTATTACATCCCGCCTTTGGCTAGCATGGTGAATTATGATAGTGTGCTACGATATTTCAAATATACCATAGTTACTGCATACCTCCCGAAGGGAATACATGCATTTCAAACAGACCAGGACAAGATCGCAACACTAAAGTTTAGCAACTTCAATCTTGTCGATTGCAAGATCTATGGCATGCTTGCCCCATACAAGTTCCTGACCAAAAATAAACGAAAGAACTCAAAGATCATTCCCCAACCATGGACAATGAACCTCGCACAGTCCACCTTGAGGAATGTCATGAAGATCCCACACTTCAGAAGACACCAGGAAGTCAATGTCTATGTCAAGCTACTACTATCATGTTACCATGGCACATACTTATGGCAAGACTGCCGCATTACAGTTGACCCGATACTAATCCATAGGATCACTGGATTGAGTATGCAAGGACCTGACCCACATGAATTTTATCCAGAAAAAGTCGTAGATCACGCACTTGCACAGAAGATAAAGGACACCTATGGCAATGTCGAGAAGGGGACAAGAGGCTACAAGGTAGCTTCTATCTAGAGTGGCATAGTGTGTCTCACATATCAAATGATAGCTGGGAAGTTAGTAAGAAAGAATCAACCTACACAGGTCACCGACTTTGTAGTTGACCTCGCAGGGAAGTGTGCAGAAGGCCTTCAAATGAACTAGGCGAAGTACCTAGTTAACCAGTTGGGATTGTCAAGAATCCCAGGACCAGGGTTAAAAATTCCATTTTAGTTGGCTCCTAGTCATCATTGCATTTGTTTCCTGGGAAATGCTAGAAGGAGTGACCTTCCTAGACATAGAACTGTTTGAACCGCTTGCCACAAAGTTCGCTACCCTTTGGTATTCAAAATATATGAACAAACAGTGGCAGTCGAATGTTGTGTTCCATACATACTATCTTCAGTTGAAGCGAGACATCAAAGTCAAACCTCTCATGACTCCAAACACTTTACATAGGTTCCGACCACTGATGAAGTTCAACATAGATTGACACTTCAGCTACATTACAGAGCGGGAAGATGGACATAAAGAGCAACTCTAGACATATTATAATCTTATAGAAGAAGACCTGGAGGAAATAACTAAGGAATGGTCTACTGACCTCCTTATCTCTGTGCCACCTAACCGAGGGGGCGGTGATGAAGTTGAAGTTGAATAGAGGCCCAGTGAAGTAACACCACCCTAAGAAGAGGAGGACCCCTCGAAGAAGCAGAATGTTTCCCCCCCGAAACCTTCTTCCCAGAAAATATCAAAAGCCACCATGACCAAAATGAAGAATGTCCTGACCTCTGATGACTTCAACTTTCTCATAGCAACCTTGAATGATGCTTCGCTAGAAATAACAGAGAAACAAGAAGCCAAGCAAGATAAAATGTATGATATGATTGAAATCGAACTCAGAGGGGTACCACAAGCCCTCCAATGTAGTCACGCAGTATCCACTAAAACCCTACAATAGGGAGAACTGGGATTGGGAGATGAGCCAGCCCAACTCCATCGACTAGTTAATATAGTCAAAGCTCGCCTTCGAAGAGTATAGGAAGAAACAGAACAAGCCACCTAGGATTTTATGCAAGTATAGGGAGTACTTGTCGAATAACGTCGAGCTATAGAACATGAAAATATTACTCTCCAAGCAAAGTTCAATGACGAAAAAACACAGATACAATAAGGAAAAGAACAGTTGCTCACAGATCAACTCGAAGTTGTTAGCACTGAAAGTCACACTTTGACTACTAAAGTGTAATCTCAGCACCCATCAGAATGTAAAAGATAACTTTGGTTTTGAATAGGTATATCAACAATATGGATAAAGAAAGAGAGAGAGAAGCAAACTGTAGATTAGTAGGCTACACCAATGGGCAATGGAGTCACAAACATCCCACTCATCGAAGGCACAAAAGTTGCTTAACAAAAAACAAGATTATATGCTGATAGGTGGAAGAATGAAGAAATAAAACATAAGATAAAATGTTCACTAAACAAATATCCTCTCAATTTAATGAATCAACAGATACTTGAATATAAACAATGATTGTTGGGAAAAATACATCAGATCCTTTGCTGCTTAGAGATCCATAAATCATTGACAGCCTTTGATCCTCAAATCTGCAATATATTCAACTAAGAAGAAATATAAAAGAAGATTTACAATCTGAAATCACAGCTCTCATGAGTCTCCAATAGAAGTAATGCTTACAATCTTGAAACTCCCACAAGCTTACAAATGAACACACAAAAAATTGCCTATTCCTACTCTCTCTAGCCTCTCTTGGCTCATCTATCTGCCTTGTACAAGAGATATTTCCTTCTTTAAATAGAAACTATCATCCAAATGAACTAAGGAGGTTGAATCCCATCTCCTCCATTGGATTCTAAACCTAGGAGATAGGTGGCAACAATCAAAGAGACAAAAATCCAACAAACTGTTGATTTTCAGGAATTTGTTGGAAGTCATTAGTAAAACGTCTCCACCTCATTGCATGAGGCCTTTGTTGGAGCTAAATCTTAGGTACAGGTGGCCCTTGACATCTAACTGATCCTTGAGAAGTCATTTGAACCCTCCTTGACATGTGGTAACCTCCCAACAAGGAGAATATCAAAACTGTGACTGCTACAGGAAATTAGTACGCAGCGCCACTGTGCACAATACGCAGCGCCACTGTGCACAGTACGTAGTGCCTAATTCTATATCCAATATCTCTCAATCCAAAACACATTTTGAAAAACTGAGAGAGGTTTTTGTTATTTGGAATGTTATGAACAAAAACCTCCTCCAGGCGTCAAAAATACATCCTCAACTGCTCATAATAAAAGTTTTAAGTTAATGACTCAAAACTGGTAAAATAACTCTGCACAATTTGTTTTCTACCAGAATATTACACAGCACCTGTAGGTAGCACCACTATGTTGCATATGTGTGTCGGTTTAGGTAGAATTGTAAAAAATGTAGTGCCTTCAATCTTGAAGATGTGCAGAGTAATTAATGGCCTTTCATGATATCAAACCCCCTTTACTTAGATGCCTTGGCAGTTCAAAGAGGTAGTGTATTTTACCACTGAGGGAGATGGTATTTAGAAAAACTTAAAACCCTGATAATTAAATCCTTCGAAGCCCTTCACCAACTATTTTTTCATCTTGACACTTAACCTCACACTCTTTCTAGTAGAAAGAGGATCTTCAATTGACACAACAGATTTCTTGTTCTTAGCATTAACAGGCTTTTTCAGTGTAGTTGTACTATATTTAAATGCTTGTTCTTGATACTTGTCACCTTAACCAATCTTGTGCTAATAGAAGTGAAAGAAGTGGTCAGCAGAGCACTTTTCTCTATGACAGTAGTAGAAATAAAGGTAGAGGATTGAGTCACGCAGCAAGTAGAGAAGCTCGCAAAAGTGATCCAGTAGCTACAACAACACATAGCAGACTTAGAGCTACGCATAGTGCTCGAGACTCCACGGGACGTGAGGGATCAAAGAGAAACAACTACTCAAAGCACAGTTGAGAGAATAAAATCCGTTACTATGGAATGTAAGAAACTTACTGATCGCAGTGCCCAGACCTACGAGCAACTCACAGAGAATCCAGAACTGAAGGAACTGGAGTCGTAGCTCCAAGAGGCGAAGTATCAAGCTGATGGGATACAAACATAGCTGAAGCGAAAGAATGAAGTGATCCCAAGAGAAATGCACTTCCCAACAGCAAATCCACACTATCCAAAGTAGAGTTATTGAAGTAACTCAGAGACTCCAACCTGTACAAGAAAAGGCCTACCAATTGTTCACAGAGGTAGAAGGCCAAGGAGAAGAGCTAGAGTAGGTTGTTATTGTAGTTGAACAATGCCTAGAGGGGCCTATAAACGAGGTAGTCATCCAAATTTTTGTTGTACAATAGGCCACCACACAACAACAACTTGAAGCATATAGAGAGAAGCTTGAGGCTTTCGAAGTAGAACTACCCAAATCAAAGTGACTCGAGACGAGTCACAGGTGAGTGTTGGGGGCCTATTGGCCCTTGACCAAGATTTGAAGGATCTTGGTCAAGTTTTACCTATTTTGGGACTTCGACAGCCTGAAGAAGGAGGAGCGCAAGACGAAGTAGAGATCGTGGGATCTCAACCCCTTTTTGGGTCCTTTTTGGGATTTGGGATTATGTAATGGATATGGGATGTCGGCCCATGGGTTTACCCATGTTTAAGCCTATTTTGTAATGTATAAATAGACACCTAGGCTATAGAATAAGAAGAGAGGCATATCTATGTGATATTGGCTAAGTGTTATATCTATGTGATTAAAGGATTGTAAGTGCTTTGTGCATTCTATGTGAGACTTGCAAATCTATGTTGAAGGAATTGTAAAAAGAATTGGTGTTGTACCCTAGCTCGAAGAAGGAGGATCTGGAGAAGTGTGTGGAGATCTCTTGTCTCCTGCAAAGTAATATTTTGATGTTATGTGCCTGTAATAATCTTGAAAAATACAATAAAGAATAAGAGTTGGTGGACGTAGCCCTAGGGTGGGGGTGAACCACGTAAATACTGTGTTATTCTGCTTCGTGCAATGTCTTGATGTGTTTATGTATTTTCTTTTTAAGTGCTTTGATATAGATGGATAGATTTGTATATGCTTTGTGCTAATGACATAAAAGAAGGTTATATCTGATGTATGTGAATGTGCTTAGTGCTTGAATCTGCTAGATCTAATCTGCCTCTTATGATAAGTGCTTAAATACATCATATATGAGTGAATGATGCGATGCTCTGTTTTATCTGCGGAGTAGATATTGGTTAATTATTAATGAACTATCAGTGCTAAGTTCCCTGTTAAGAAGTACAATCACAGATTTGTGTCCCAGCTAAGGTTGCAGACACCTGAGTCTTGCAACCACCCCTGCCTCTACCTCGGGTGAGACTTCATCTGCTTCGCAAGTGTTGCCGAAAGGGCTAGTAGTTAGGGTTTCATTGGTGCATTGTTGTAGCGTTGAACCCTAGGTCTGCCCCTATGCCAACAATGACAATAATGAGGCCCTAGTGTCATTCATGAGCACTAATCTTCAAGGAGTTGAGCTCAACTATCCTGCTATAGATAAACAGGCCTATGCGGTATATAAGGTAGTAAAACATGTCTTACATATTCAAGAATCACACTAAAGTGATTGTGCCACACCCTGCAGTCTGTTCCTTGTTTACCCAAAAAGAAATGTGGAAGTGAAGAGGGAACTGGATGGAGGTAATCTAGGAATTTGATCTAGATATAAAACCTGCCAAACTAGTAAGAGGACAAGGTTTATGCAAGCATGCTGTCGAAGCCCAGGACCAAGTAAATGAGGATTCCAGTTGGGACAATGAAATGGCACTATGGTGTGGAGAAGCATCATACATCTCCCCAGGAAAAGATTCTTAGTGGATTTGACTTATCTCCTACATCACGCGACTTCTCCCGAAAACCTCAACCCCAGGGAAAGGAGAGCCCTCAGGTTAAAATATGCACAATATCGATTTATAAATTTGGTACTCTTCTGGATCAATTATGCTAGAGTACTACTAAGATGTCGTGAATGTGAAGATGCAGAAAAAGTACTAAAGGAACTCCATGATGGTCCCACTAGGGGACATTTCGCAGGAAACACCACCGCTCATAAGATTCTGAGAGTCGGCTATTATTGGCCCACCTTGTTCAAAGACGCTCACACTTATGCTAGAAACTATAAGACTTGTCAAATAAGTGCTCGAAAGGAGAAGAGAGCAGAAGTCCCACTCCAACCTGTGACTGTCTCTAGGCCTTTTAAGCAATGGGGGTTGGATATCATAGGAGAAATTACACCTAGCTCTTCAAAACTGCACAACTACATTCTTATTGCCACAAACTATTTCACGAAATGGGCAGATTCCATTCCTATGACTCATGTAAAGCAGAAGGTAGTAATCCAATTCATAGAAAAACATCTGATCACAAGGTTTGGTGTCCCCTCTATTCTGGTCTTTGATAATGCAGATTATTTTTCTTCCACCCTATTAACAGAGTTTTCTCTGGACAAACGAATCATAATTAGGTACTCTGCAAATTATTACCCCCAGGGAAATGGTGTGGCATAATCAACCAATAAGAACCTAGTGAAAATATTAAAGAAGACAGTTGGAGATAACCAAATAAATTAGCATAATCTACTCCATAATTCGCTATGGACCGATAGAGTCACACCCAAAGAAGCTATAGGGAATTCCTCATACTTTTTGGTCTACGGGAAAGAATCCATCCTCCCAAATGGGCTCTATCTTCCATCTCTTCAACCATCCCAAGATTCCAACAAGGAACCTTCATTGGCCATACAACAAAGAATCAACACTCTTCTCATGCTAGAAGAAGAGAGAGAAAAGGCTAAGTCAAAGTTCCTAGATCACCAACAGATAGTGAAAATATGGTTCAATAAGAATAAGGCTAAAGAAAATAACTTTGAAGTAGGAGACTTAGTCCTGAAGTGGGATAGAGAAAATGAACCAAAAGGGAAGCATTCTAAGTTTCAGAACCTATCGCTTGGACCTTTCTAGATGGCTGAGAAGATTGGTGAAGGCACTTATCAGTTGTAGAATATGAGGGGGGAACCTGATGCCCTCCCAGTAAATGGCCAAGCCCTAAAACAATACTTCCAAAAATAAATAAATAGAGATTTTGCTTTCGCCGAGTGAATCTCCATTTGTTGAGTGCCCAACACACCTTAAAAGGCCTATGTCCATTTCTACTTTCTGGGCGCCTGTAACACACTCACTACCATAAATAAATAAAAAATTCGTTGTTTTCTCAGTAGTGAGACTCCCCGGAGCTTGTAGAAACAGAATGTCAATCCCCGAATCACAGGGTCTTCTTCTTCTCGCCCGATGAACTCCAAGGTTCTTCTACTTCCCTATCAGGAGATCTGCTCCCACAGTTCTCTCACGCATTTCCCTTTCCCTAACTTATCGGGGAATCAGAACTCGTGACTTCGCAAGTTCAAAGGTTGAACACTGGGTTCTCGGATCCCCGAGACCCGATGGTCAGTCAACTCGCTGAATTTTCCCCGAGGGATTTAGCTACTCACAACCTCGTGATTCCCGTGGCCAAACTCTCGGTCCTTTTCTCGTGAGGCTCCGATACACGATCCCACGTGCGAATCCAACGGTCTTCCCGCGATCCAAATCCAACAGTTATTACCTTCTCGCTTCTCGTATCCTCGTGACTTTGAATACAAAATACTTGGGCTCTCACCCTACGAACTCCTGAGTTCATGAGATCTCTCGATCTTCGCCACCTGTCCTCCTCTGATGGACGTCTCACAACCTCTCGCCACTTTGCCTCTTCGTGACTTAGAACATCCAAACTTCAGGTTCTTACCTCACCAACCTCCGAGGTAGCGAGATCCCTGGATCTCCGCCACCTGTCCTCCTCGGATGGATGGCTCAGATCCTCTCGTGGCTTCACCACTCGCGACTTAGAGCGTCCCAATTTTGGACATCTACCCCACGAGCCTCCGATTTCACGAGATCCCTGGATCCCTGCCACCTGTCCTCCTCGGATGGACGGCTCATATCCTCTCGCAGCCTCACCGCTCACAAATTGGGGCGTTCAAATTTTGGACTTCTACCCCGCGAGCCCCGAGCTCACAAGATCCCTAGATCTCTGCCACCTGTCCTCCTCGGATGGATGGCTCAGATCCTCTCGTAGCCTCGCCGCTCGTGACTTGGAGCGTTCAACTTTTGGACTTCTACCCGACAAGCCCCGAGCTCACGAGATCCCTGGATCTCTGCCACCTGTCCTCCTCCGATGGACGGCTCAGATCCTCTTGTATCCTCGCCACTCGCGACTTGGAGCGTCCAACTTTTGGGCTCTTACCTCGCGAACCTCCGAGGTAGCGAGGTCCTATTCATGAGGGCTTAACCCTCGTTTATCTCCCTATAAATCTAACATCTGTCGGGTGTCCTGGCTAAGATCTGACAGTTCAGATCAGTCCCGATGTTGCGCCCTTTCCCACTGCTCTTTGGATGTGGACAAACCAACGGTCCATATGTTCTCATGGAGTCTGGGGTTCTACAATTCATATTTCCTCGCTACTCATGAAGATAGATGAAAAAGGGTTAAGGAAATTTAATCCCTCATTCATTCCTTCGATCTAATGGTCGTGAATGACCGCAGATTCCCCGACGGAATCTCATCCATTGATCAATACTTATCCTTACACTGCTACTTCGAGATTTTGATGAGGATCATTCCTCTTCATACAGGGTTGCTAATACTTGCACCTCCAAGTCCTTTTTTGCAGGTTCTTGGTAAGCTTTTCTAAGGAGGGAATCTCCGTGAAGGGGTCTATTTCGGGCCATTCCTGGATACATATAAGAGAAACAATTTCCCGAGAACGGGCTGGATACCTGACTTAGTTCAACCTAGCATGCTTAGATTCATTTTTATTGACATATGTCATGCATGGCTTCCTCTATTACAAGCATATGTCCATTAGTTATTATCAAAACGTTCACATACATTCTTACACTAAAATCGTTCACAGTCTCACAGCGCTGTGAGTATATATATATATATATATATGTATATCAGTGTATGAATTTCAAGATGCAATACATAAAATACTTATCAAAAATAACACCATAAGTGGGTGCAACTACTGAGAGGGGTGCTCGTTTCCACCCAACCGTAGGCTCAGCAACTCCCAATGGATTTACCACTAGCCACCCCCGAGCTGAGACCACGATGCTCTGAGACCGCGTCTCTCTCTGTCTACCAGTGACCAGGAGCAAAGGTTGCAATCCTTCCTCTCCGCTATCACTCACTCTCCATCCTGCCAGAGTTCCCCCCACGTTCCCCCCCCTTTCAATCATCTCCGCCATACACCTTATCCTCTCACGAGGTTGCATGTGGCACGATTACCCTCGTGTCGCTCTACAGATGGGCGGTTCACCACCCCATCCCTCATCAAGCCATCCGCCTACCAGCCTGCGAGGCATTGAATTTCAGGGCCAGCAAGCCACTTTTGGTTCTCGAGGCCAGTGAAGTCCAAATATGGTATTTAATTCTAGGTGGAAGTTAACGCCACCTCTTCAGGTGCCTTCCACCGCCATCGTGGTCTCTTTTCTGCACATCCCCTCTCAGCAGTCTTGCAATAAATACAAAATATTATTCACATTCATTGACCTCTTCCTGTAGGTCCATTTACATCACATGTTCATACTTATGAGTTTTCCATAGTCCTTGGCCAGTCTAGTTATATTTACAATTTGGGGGAAACAGGGTGTTACAATTCCCTCCCCCTTAAAGGAACATCATCCTCGATGTTCTTAGCTACTAACATGGATTGCATGTACAGATGTAAACAAAATTGGATACGCCTGTCTCATGGCATCATCCATTTCCCGTGTAGCTTCATTTGGGCCAAAATGTTTCCACTTCACCTTGACCTGTGCAATGGTTCTGTTCCGAATTCGGGTTTCCCTTCTGTCCAATATGCATTGGGGTTCTGGTAGAAATTCTCCCTCTGGTTCCACCTGGATCATAGACCAGTCAACTATATGATTAGCATCATGTACATATTTCTTCAATAATGACACATGGAAAACATTATGTGCTTTTACTGTGGGAGGAAGTGCTAGCCGATAGGCTACAGGTCCCACTCTGTCTAGAACCTCAAAGGGTCCACAATACCGGGGTGCCAATTTGGCACAAGCTCCCATTTTCAGGGAACTCCTTCT
>ML777551.1:257016-267448 GCA_009831015.1 Picea engelmannii
CTGTACCAACCATGGCTTAGTTTGCTTCTGTGGCTGTAGTTTACACTTATCAACAGCTTTAGGGGCTATATAACTCAAATTTGAACCAGGGTCAATCAAAACAGATACCAGATGGTTGAAGATCATACCTTCTATTTCCACCATGGAAGCTTGGTGGTCAGCTTGGTTATTATCCAAGGCTACGTAGATCTTCGGCACACTCCTTTCCACATCATTGACCGTGGTAGCTTCCTGCATGTTATAAATTTTTCGACTGTTCTATTGTCGGAGTGGACAGTCTCTCCGGAGATGATCTCCTCTGCAATCCCAACACTCCAAATCTTTTCTCTTTGGGTTATCAGTCTTTACTGGTATAGGTCCATAAGTTTTATTTCTGTTCGTCGAGGGAAAGTTCTGCTGGAGTACACTCCGGGTTGGAAATTTCATTCTGTGGTTCTTCTTGTAGTTTTTAAATCCCGAGGATTTTCTCTCTTTCTTCTGAAATTTGGAACCATTCTTTTTTTTCCAGTCTCCACGGGATTCTTCCCGATGTCCATATTGTTCATGACAATATGTTGCCTTTCTTATAGTGTCTTCTAAGGTCTTTGGCTCATCAAATTCAATCCGGTTCCGGTATTCTTTGGGTATCCCACTGATGAAGCGTTGTGCCTTCGCCTTCTCTACTTTGATGTAGGGTACATATCTCAATAAGTTGAGGAATTTGTTGACATACTCCTCCATAGTAAGTTTTCCCAGTTTGAGTTCATAAAACTCTTTAGCCTTCTCGTCGAAATACCTTTCCGACAAGTACTTCTTCCGGAAGTACTTCTCAAACTGTTTCCAAGACAGGTCCTCCTCGTGGACCCCTTTCATATTCTTAAGGTCTTCCCACCATATGGAAGCCTTTCCATTCAGATTGAAAGTGGCCACTCGGGCCTTCAAATTCTCTGAAAAGTCATGGACTCTGAAATATTTCTGCAGTCCGAGTAGCCAAGCCTCTGCTTCCTCTCCCTTCTTTATATTTCCATTGAAGGAGGGAGGTTTGGCCTTTTTGAATTCCTCAAATTTATGACTCTAGGAAGTCTTTTGCTTCTTTTGTTTCTTTCGAGAATAGGAACTGGTCCTGCTGCTAGAAAATCCTTCTGAATCACCAGATTCCTTCTCAGTGGAATCATCTAGTTCTGGTCCTTTACCTCTGGGGTGGACCTTTCTGGATGTGCTTCTCTTAGTGTGGCCATTGACACGACCACAATTATACATCCCAGGTTCATGCTGCATTTGTCGTTGTAGGTCGGATAAGCTCTGCAGTAGGACTGCATTAATTTCGGTTTGCTTTTCTTGTTCTTTCATCATCCTTTCATTATTTCTCAGCTAGGCCTGGAGGGGTTCCTATTTATCTTATTTCATCTGACTCTTCATCTCTGTTGTGGGAGCCTTCTCCCACCTCTTGGTGAGTCACCATTCTCTGCGTTTGTAGGTTCTCGCAGTTGATCATCCGCTTGAGTGAAAAGACAAACACTGACTATTAGTTCAAGAGTTAAATTCATTTTTTTATAAATGGCGCATAAATTCATAACTCTTTCACATGCACACACAGTCAGGTTTTCATTTTCCAGGTTCTTAATCCTGGGTAAGATAGTTAAGTCAGGGTTTTACTCCTCATAGGATTGTTTTGAACGAGGTTTATGCGCGACTCTTGCATGAGCCCAGTCAAGTCGAGTGTTGTAACCATGCTCTGATACCAATTTGTAACACACCTACTACCATAAATCAAAACAATTTCGTTGTTTTCTCAGTAGTGAGACTCCCTAGAGTTTGTAGCAATAGAATGCCAATCCCCGAATCACAGGGTCTTCTTCTTCTTGCCCGAAGAACTCCAAGGTTCTTCTAATTCCCTATCGTGAAATCTGCTCCCACAGTTCTCTCGCGCATTTCCCTTTCCCTGACTTATCAGGGAATCGGAACTCGTGACTTCGCGAGTTCAAAGGTTGAACACTGGGTTCTCGGATCCCCGAGACCTGATGGTCAGTCAAATCGCTAAATTTTCCCCGAGGGATTTTGCTACTCGCAACCTCGTGATTCTCGTGGCCAAACTCTCGGTCCTTTTCTCGTGAGGCTCCGATACACGATCCCACGTGTGAATCCAACGATCTTCTCGCGATCCAGATCCAACGGTTATTACCTTCTCGCTTCTCGCGTCCTCGTGACTTTGAATACCCAATACTTGGGCTCTCACCCTGTGAACTCCCGAGTTCGCGAGATCTCTCAATATTTTCCACCTTTCCTCCTCTGACGGATGACTCACAGCCTCTCACCACTTCGCCGCTTCATGACTTAGAACATCCAAACTTCGGGTTCTTACCTCGTGAGCCTCCGAGGTAGCGAGATCCCTGGATCTCCGCCACCTGTCCTCCTCGGATGGATGGCTCAGATCCTCTCGTGGCTTCGCCACTTGCAACTTAGAGCGTCCAACGTTTGGACTTCTACCCCGCGAGCCTCCGAGTTCACGAGATCCCTGGATCCCTACCACCTGTCCTCCTCGGATAGATGGCTCAGATCCTCTCGCAGCCTCGCCGCTCGTGACTTCGGGCGTTCAACTTTTGGACTTCTACCCCGCGAGCCCGGAGCTCAAGAGATCCTTGGATCTCTACCACTTGTCCTCCTCATATGGACGGCTCACATCCTCTTGCAGCCTCGCCACTCACGACTTGGAGTGTTCAACTTTTGGACTTCTACCCCGTGAGCCCCGAGCTCACGAGATCCCTGGATCTCTACCACTTGTCCTCCTCGGATGGACGGCTCAGATCCTCTCGTAGCCTCGCCGCTCGTGACTTGGAGCATCCAAATTTTTGGCTCTTACCTCGCGAACCTCCAAGGTAGCAAGGTCATATTCACGAGGGCTTAACCCTCGTTTATCTCCCTATAGATCTAACGTCTGTCGGGTGTCCTGGCTAAGATCTGACAGTTCAGATCGGTCTCGATGTCGCGCCCTTTCGCACTGCTCTTTGGACGTGGACAAACCAACGATCCAGATGTTCTCATGGAGTCTGGGGTTCTACGATTTGGATTTCCTCGCTACTCACGAAGATAGAGGAAAAAGGGTTAAGGCAATTTACACCCTCATTCATTCCTTCGATCTAACAGTTGTGAATGACCGTAGATTCCCCGACGGAATCTCATCCATTGATCAATACTTATCCTTACGCTGCTACTTCAGGATTTCAATGAGGATCATTCCTCTTCATACAGGATTGCTAATACTTGCACCTCCAAGTCCTTTTTCCCAGGTTCTTGGTAAGCTTTTCTAAGGAGGGAATCTCCGTGAAGGGGTCTATTTTGGGCCATTCCTGGATACATATAAGAGAAACAATTTCCTGAGAATGGGATGGATACCTGACTTAGTTCAACCTGGAATGCTTAGATTCATTTTTATCGACATATGTCGTGCATGGCTTCCTCTATTACAGGCATATGTCCATTAGTTATTATCAAAACATTCACAGACATTCTTACACTAAAATTGTTCATAGTCTCACAGCGCTATGAGTATATATATATATGTATATCAGTATATGAATTTCAAGATGCAATACATAAAATACTTATCAGAAATAACACCATAAGTGGGTGCAATTAATGAGAGGAGTTCTCATTTCCACCCAACCGTAGGCTCAACGACTCCCAATGGATTTACCACTAGCCACCCCCGAGCTGAGACCACGATTCTCTAAGACTGCGTCTCTCTCTGTCTGCCAGTGACCAAGAGCGAATGTTGCAATCCTTCCTCTCCGCTATCACTCACTCTGCATCCTTCCAGAGTTCCCCCCGCGTCCCCCCTTTCAATCGTGTCCTCCATACGCGTTATCCTTTCGCGAGGTTGCATGTGGCATGATTACCCTCGCGCCGATCAGGCCTGACGGCTCTACAGATTGGCGGTTCACCACCCCATCCCTCATCAAGCCATACGCCTACCAGCCTAGGAGGCATTGAATTTCAAGGCCAGTGAGCCGCTTTTGGTTCTCCGGGCCAGTGGAGTCCAAATACGGTATTTAATTCTCGGTGGAAGTTAACGCCACCTCTTCAGGTGCCTTCCACCACCATCGTGGTCTCTTTTCTACACATCCCCTCTCAGCAGTCCTGCAATAAATACAAAATATTATTCACATTCATTGACCTCTTCCTACAGGTCCATTTACATCACATGTTCATACTTATGAGTTTTCCATAGTCCTTGGCCAGTCTAGTTATATTTACAATCTGGGGGAAACAAGGTGTTACAATACCACTTGATATTTTTGCACTGTCTGTTTCCACTTCTACATGAAAATACTGCCTGTGCTTATCTTTTATGTTTTCATGTTTGAATTGTTTAATGTCTGCTTGAACATATAAAGAATCATATTAATTTTTAAAGGGACTTAACAACTACTTAAGAAATTGACAGTCAAAGTGTCTCTGGACGTTCTTAAGGGATTCATCATCAGGAAGACTTAAGTATGATAAGAACTATTCATAAAAATACAAAATAGCAGAGCGTCGATATTTATCAGCATCGGTGGACGAAAGTTTCTCTTTTCTACGAATGAGCTTCGGCAAGAATATCGCCAGAGAACGATCCGTTCGACTTCGGCAGAAAAGGGTTTTCTCACCCCCATGAATAAAATCCACTAAATATATAGTAGAAGAATGATCTGTTCGACTTTGGTAGAAAAATGAAAGAGTAAGTGTCGCGTAAGTAAAGGAATAATATCGCCGATCGGTGACCCCTGAAATGTTTTCGGCGTCAGGAAATTACGGAGATGATAACCCACCAAGAAGCTACGCACTTAAACTTTCCACGATTACCGATCCCCGATACCATCGATGTCAAAATTATTTGCCGGGAGTATATCAATGGAAATATACAGAAGGATAGTAGCCGATCCCTAATCTGCACACCGGAGAGACACGACGTGATGAGACGTGTTATCCCTTAGATAGGTTAGGTATGGCACATTTAAAATGTTAGTTAATTCATGGATCATGCATTAATTTCTTTCCCGTGCGCAAATCGAAATGGACCATTTAAGCTTTCCCATAAAATGCATCTCCCTCTGTGCCTCCGCCGTCAACTAGTTAGAATTTATTTGCAGAGATCGGGTGACAATTTGTTTTTAATTACATTCATTACTTGTATTAACTGATTGATACAACTGATATGATCTCTCTCATTTTATTCTTGTAAGTCATTGTGTATGATCCTATCTTGCATGGCAAGGAGTTCAGAACGCACAAAAGAGCAAAACTAAAATTCCGGAGAAGGCTTCCAAGGGTCAGTAAGTATTAAACAACAATCGTAGCAAGCATTACAAGTATGTATCAACTTATGGTGTTTTTCAGCTTCATTTCATATGTTTCCACCCAACGCTACTATGTACGCATGTTTAAAAGACCGTTTAAATTGTAGGAACAATGCCTCCGAAGAAACCCACCACCAGGAAATCCCCAAGAGCGCCAAAGCTGGAAGAACCAAAAGTAAGAGAAGGCTCCTCCTCAACAGTTGCAAGGAAATTAGAATTCGCTCCAAAGCCAATGCCTGTCATTAATACAACCACCAAGAAGGCCTTCATCCAACAAACATTGGAGCCAAAACAGCATTCCCTCGATGGGAAGAATTGTTTAAGAAAATCAATAAGGAAGAACCCCTTGAGTATACCCTGCACAGTGATCCTGATACAAGAAGACTCGACGATGAAGTCCTCTCGAATGTACGCAAGGCGTATCTGCACATGGTGGCAAACCAGACTCCAATATTTCCTTGCATTTAGCTCCTAAAGTGGCTCATTGACCACATTGATGAACAAAAATGTTTGATTAATGATGATAATGATGAGTGCATTGAGGTTTTCTTTCCATCAGAAGTTCATAGTTACTACAAGCTCAAGGAGCTGGAAGAAAATCTGAGTAACAAGTTTGTTGTAAGTTTCTATGCAGCACATGACACCAGCAAAATCATGGCGTCATGGTGGAGGGAAGAAAAAAAATTCAAGAACCGAACTTCTGGCTGGTATCCAATGACCAATCTGAGGGAACCATACATATACTTGATGGATCTTCTCTGCAGGTTGCATGGGGAGAAATATTTCTCTCAGTTTTCAGAGGCTTAGATGCCTCTAGCTTATACAGTGGCCATTTTAGGCACAAGCTTCAATTGGGGTGCCATCATCTCCAAACAGCTGAGAACTTGCATACGACAAGCCCAGATGCTAAAAGAGGGATAAACCATCTCCTTCTACATGGCCTCATATTTGTTGGACGTCATCTGTGCCAGGAACATTTTCTCTGGGATGAACCTGAACTGACACTCCTCTGAGCTCCCGGTCCATGTATACTTTAGCATTTTATGGGAAAACAGGTACAAGAAATTCTATTCTCTTATCTGTGACTAGTTTATTGCACACATTTATTTTTTGTTGTTCAAAAAAGAGTTCCCAAGGCTGTTGGATGAAGCAAAAAAGGTTATATTGAAAGTAGGTCACTAGTATCTAGGTGATCGCGAGACCTACATCAGGGTTTTCAGCGCCACAGGGGCACCCCATTTTTTACCCATATATGTCCCCGATCGACTAGTGTTAGGGGAAATTTGCTATCAAGCCGTTCTACAAGGTTATAATGCCATTTTAGTAAAGGACAAGAAGCGAACCTTCATACCTTATGGGTTTCATATTGGCTTATACATGGTCAAAAACACCGTGCATGCTAAGAAAGAAGGTCTAAGTCAATTTGAATTCCAATTCCAAACTGGTCGTTTCACAGACACGATCCCAAACGGTTGGTCCTAAAACACGCATCACATGTATCATCTTGTTGGCCTTATGCCCATGACCAGTTTGAAGATGAAATTTTCATTGAAAACACTCAAGACTGGAATGAGGTGGAGGCAAGGATGATTGATCCTAGAACAACCTTGTTCATGAACATCAGTTGGGAAGAGCAAGTGACGTCATTGGAGAAATAAGCTCAAGAAATTCTCAGGACCCAAGAAGGAACGATAACATCGAAACTGGGCAAAGCAGTGGGTGCACCCCAAGAAGCCATCAAAGCCACAAATGTTTATCAGGAATCCCTAGTAAAAACTAGGGATTCCCCTAAAATTCAAGTTGCATAGGGGATGGATGAAATTTTGTGGAAGCAAAGCTAGCTGCCAATGAAGCAGATGCAGGATAATCTGTACTTATCATAACACCTAGACTTCCGAATGGTATCCGAGAATGTGGCCTGACAGAGCCAAGTGGCCCCGGTTCCATGAACCTTGGTAACAGAAATGGGTCAGAAAACCCTGAATCCACAACATCATCGATCAATTCCATGATGGGTGGGACGAATCAACCAGAGACAGGCCAGGTGTCGGTAGAAACAAATGCACCTAATCCTTTGAGAAAGATTATAAATATATATAGTGACGATGAAAGTTTGGATTCATCTCACAAAACCCATGTGCATTTCCAAGAGGAAAAAGGTTTTGAGAGGAATTCTTCCCCAAATCCCAAAGTTCAAACAAAATAAGTCCCGCAAAAGGAAACAAAAGTTGAAAGTGGCCACAAAACAAAGGGACCCAATACTTTGGATACCGAAGCAGATCTGATCCATCAAGATTTTTTAATGACCGTGGTTGAGTTTTTAATTGCATGTGTTAATTAACCATTTGAGAAGATTAATGAAAGAATCAGGAAATAAGAGGAATTATGACAGCCATATACATATATGCAGATCTGAAATGAAGTAATAAACAACAAACCATAACAATAGAATTGATAACAGAGTTTGGCACAACGTTGCCTACGTCTCCGGGCCTTTGTCTATGTGGGGGAGGCTTCTTTATTTCTGTTCAAAAGCTCAAACATACATCGCAGCAGTGCCAATTGGCTACAATACTAATCTGGTCATGTTCTTCCAGATCTCTAGAACCGAGCAAAGAAAATGGTAGGCAAAACGGATGACCGGAGCTCCCAGAAATGGCCCGCAAGCGTTTATTCCTCAACAACTTCCCTGCATAAAAATGGATTTGGCTTGGCTTCCCTTCATCATAACTCTACTCTGACTATCCTCCATGGCCTCAAACATGCCTATTTTTTATAGATCTGAATTTGGTTATCCATCCCCAACTTCCTCCCAAAATTTGGCCCCCAAAAATGCCCAATATCTCCAAAAAATGGATAAAATCCTCCATTAATAGGCTTAAAATCAATAAAAAAATCCAACTATAGCATAAAAAAACCACTTTATGTTTAATTTTGGGTGCATCCCCCTTCGTGCTAGCCCCCTGGTCCTATGGGCGTGCTCCATGTGCTCTGTGGCTATCCCCTGCGCGTTGGCCCTTATTCGGAATCCAGCTATGGTCTTGTGGCACGGGCATAGGACCGGGCCTAAAATAGCTTGAGCCCTAAGGAATAGGCCCCTCCGTTTTGCTGGTGGTTACATGGTGGACCCAAAGTCCAAGGGCTAGGCCCCTATCCAACTCTTGCGCATCTGGTGCCCGTGCCCTCGGGTGTATGGGTGTTACAACCACGGTTGAAACCATGGGCTGGGGCTAAGCCCCAACCCTTTCCGCCTCCAACTATTCTTTGCAACAAACTTAAATATATTGATTTCCATATGGTTGTTAAGAACCAATAGTGGCACAGGTGGTTATCTTGGTCCTGCTAGTCCGTAGCACGGTGGAGGTCAGGGGTTCGACGCCGGTGGAGTCCATAAAATTTTACACAACCCGAAAGCCAACCATAGGGTGCCACGTGGCAGCCAATGAATGGGCCACATGGCACCTCAACCATCAATCAGAAACTGCCACTTGTCATACACTGATTCATCCACCTATCTGCTGAGTTGTTTGCCCAGTTAGCAACCGTACCGCCAGACTAGCATGCCACTGTACCTTCCACCGTGAGCTTGTGCCACGTGTCACCCTTACAGTGGTGACACGTGTCACCCTCTGACTGGTCCACTTGTCTTTTTGTACTCCTTATCATCTGCAACATGTCTTCTCCAGGAGCTACCACGTCAGTTGTATGACTGTACGGCCTATACAGTCAGCTTGCCACGTGGCACTATACGGACTGTACAATCACCCATTCTTTTTGCCTGTTTGGGTTTTTGAACAGAATGCAATATCTTTCACATATGAAGCCCGTTTGATGAAGTAAATATATGGACAGAATCAGGAAGACGAGACGGATGCAATAGAATTGGTTTTGTCGGATTTCGAGCACTTTCATTTTTGAGCCTTTTTTAGCCCTATCAGGCTCCTAGATCTGATTCTGGATCACACCTCCCCACTAAAAGACCTTTTGGTCCCCAAAAGGTTACTGACCAGTCAAAAAGCTCGAGATAGGCCACCCAGCTTGTCTTTTGTCTTTGAACTCTGTCTTGTGCACCTGTCTCATCAAGATTAACTGTAACACAATCATGAAAACTGAGAGTATGTTGTTAGCCATTTGAACCCTGTTACATCTTACTGAAGCCACTATCATCCATGTAGACAACATTACTAATGATAACATCAAAAATACGACTGCAAATGAGCTGATATACTTGTAATATTTGCACGACATGAGGTTATCTTGAAGCAACTTATGATTGATTTTGCATTCAATAATCATTTCTTGTTCTTGCTTAAGATTAATTACTTCATTTGAAACAATTATTGGTTTGTTGCTTGCTTGCACTGCCTTCTTTAATTGTTCCATTGTTTGAAGTGTTTTATTTTCTTTAACATTATGAGCATGAACCACATAATCTTGACCTGCTTTGGTAAATTGATATTGATTCTTTGTCCTGTAGAAGATTGCCTTACGATCATATAAATATGGACTACCTAAGACCACACCACATTCCCTTAACGCCACTACATCACATGTTACTTCGTACACATACTTAGATGAAATTGCAAATTTTATTGTGATGAGTTTGTGTTTTTAACCCCAATTGCTTAACCAATTCTTCTGAGATTAGATTAGATTGATATCCACGATCGATTAATGTGTCTATCTTAGTGTTCCGCATGATTACCCTTATATGAAACAAGTTGCTTCTACAATCAATGAATTCACTAATTTTACTTGTCATACCAACCAATGATATCTTTGATTCATCACCTGAATCCGATCCCAAGTCTGTGGGTTTTGTTGTCGCTTCCACTGTTTGCATTCCCTTATTTTCTTTGAACCACTTTGGCCTCTTCTCGGGATGCAACTGCCAACATCTATCCTCATCATGTCCCTCTTTCTTGCAATGCTTGCAAGAGGGATTTCCTTCCTTCCTCGTCACTGCATTTTCATTCTTTCCATGCCTTTTCCTCTTGTCCTCTTTCCTTGAAGATGATGATTCCCCTGACACACCTGCTTTCCCTGCTTCAATATACATAGCTTGAACAGAAACCTCATCAAGGTTAGTGGGTCCAAACATGAAAACAGTGTTT
>ML777551.1:284410-302031 GCA_009831015.1 Picea engelmannii
TTCATATCTTCCCAAGATCTAATGTTGTATTCTCCTAAACTCATGAACCAACGTAATGTAGAATCTTTCAGGGTGGCAGGAAATAATTTCAACTTATGTGCATCCTGGAGATAGTTATAACTCCTGCACAGGATGTCGAACTCGAAAAGAAATACATCTGGGTCTTCACTACTTTTCCCATGAAAGGTTGGTAGTGCTGAAAGTGGGATATTTTTCATATTGACATCCTGGACTAAATCCAAAATAGGAAACCCAAAGGTGGTTTCTAGTGTTAACTCATTCTATGCTTGTTCTTATCATTCATTTTCAATATGAAGTTCCCCATGTAAGTCTCTCCCTCTTTCTCCCATGTTAAAAGGATTACCAAGAATTGTATATGCAATCCGATCTTTCTTTGGTGAAGGTGTGAAATCCCACCTTTCTGGATTCTTTTTGTCAGAATTGTTATCTCCTATTGGTTCTTTTGAGGATCCTATGGCCTTTGATTCCACAGTTGCAGTTGTTATCTATGAAAATACAGAGTTAGGGTTCCCAAGAAGAGCTTGTATTTTCTCTGGATCAACTGTGTCATCCAGGGTTGGATCACCAGGATTCTGAATTTGTTGATGTATGGTGTTTCCTGGTTCTAGGTTTTGTTCTATGGTTTCCTCAGCCAGAATTTCAGTAGCAGTTTCTATCTCTTTTTGGGTGGAGGTTTCTCATTTTTGTTGTTTTGTATTTCCCCTAAATCTACCTCTATGATCTCTATTTCTCATGAAGTCATACTAAATGAAAGAAAAAAAAACTAAGATTGAGTTTCAGACTACCTGTGATAACTGATATGTCAGTTTTCAGCCCTTTGTTTCCACAGCTCCTCTTACCATCAACCTACTAACATACTACACCAAACTAAGTGTGTTATAAAACTAATCAAGACAATTATCTAACTTACCTTTTAAACAGCTCCCCAACAACGGCGCCAAAAATGTCAGGCTGCTATTTTAAAGATTTTAATGACCTGAAAACACTAAATTGTCAAACCAGGGTAAGTGAACTTAGAGTTGCTACACTGTATGTGCAGGTAAGATTCTAATTCCTATCTAAAGACTATTCTTAGAAGAAAACACAAACTCACTCTTAGAAACTGAATCCTAATGATTACTTTGAAACTTATCATTTCCTGTTTAATTCATCAAAAGAGAACAGTTATGTGCTTAAGTGAAGGTACTTCACAAGACTATCTACCACTATCTTTGGTCATCTAATCATCACTATTTCTATCTAAGCCATAACATAAATATTATTTCCTAAAATTCTTTTAATCTAAACATTGAAAATAAATCTAAATCTATCCACAGAAAAAATAAAGAAATATCCTACTTACCCTACTGGTACTAGAAGCTTCCTCTAATTCAACTGCAACCTAACTATCCTAACAAAGCAGAGTAACCTAACTATCCTAACCAAAGCAAAGTAAATTCAAACTCACATTCTCTTTAATTTACGTTCAGATGGAAAACTGGAAACAAAGCAAATCTAGTTTATGCTTTAAATTCTACAGGAATCAACCATGCTTTCTACACTCATCAACGTAGAAGATATTTAATATGCTGGAAACGATACAGTTGAATAATAATTAAGCAAGAATCTGAACAAGTTAATTCCTAAACTGAAATAAGCTAACATGCATGCAAATCCTAAGATACTGAAATAAACCAACTCTAATGCAGAGAAAAACAACGACTTGAACCTGTTGGCGGGCCCAACCAAGAGGTGCAATCGCCGAAAGGAAAATCAGAACTACTCAGATCATTCTACGCAAACACTGTTCATGCTTCACGCTCCATTTACTCAGAAAAATAACTCAAATCATATAACAACGAAGTAACATAACACATAAGAAGATTGCATTAGCAGAAATGTATCTCATAGCATAACATAACCAACGTTTCTCAAGAGCGATCCTCTGTTTATATAGATCCTCCTCAAAAATAGTTTAAAACATAAACACATTAATTCAAACGGATCCCAGATCCAAAAATAACTCGAAATCAGTTAAAAACGGTCTTCACATCTTCATGACACGCAGTGTCATGAAGTGTGAGTCATGAAGTATTAACAACTCAGTTCTATAATCGCGCCTTGAATCAACATATGAGTGATGACTCAATCTATCATGTAAATTGCACTGTCTACCACTCTGGCCATATCACGCGGATCTTTAGCAGCTTCGTTGGTATCTCCACGGGGTGCGAGCTGGTACCTAGTACTGGCAAATCCTGTTTCAAATAGAAATAGTACCTAACTCAAGCCACATTAGTTTCAATATTAATTTAAAGTATCAAAACACATAAAAATAACTTGAAACGTAAGAATACCTTGAGTAGCCCCATTTAGTGGTAAAGAGATGTCAAGTGTGTCATAACAAGGCCAAAAGGGAGTGGTACTAGGTATGGAAATGGAGGTCTTTTTGATATGATATAGGAAAAAACATAGTCAAAACTCGAGACTAACATACATATCCCCCGAGGTATTCCTTTTTTCTAGTTAATCTATTGGTCGAAAAAAGGGGTAAAATTGGACCAAATAGATGTTCTTTCTGGACCTATTAATGAGTGTGAAAGAAACAAGGTCACTCAGTGTTATTTTCCTATTTAGGGATTCTAAAAAGGGCTTAAAGAAGACTCCAAGGGTTTCCTCTTTTGTACATAATATCCAAGGCCCAAAAACAAGTTAAACCAAAACCAAGGAGAACGTCCCTTTTTCATAAATTTAGTCCCTCGGGCCCGAAAAAGGGGTAAACTTATACCTAAGAATACTCTCGTAGAGAACCGTATCTCCTAGGGTGTACCATTTTCATAAAGTATCCATCCTAAATAAAAAAGTGGTAAACTATCATTGGATATATGTTCCTTCAAGTTTCATTTTCATGAGCGTGAAGGGAAACAAGATCGCTCAACAATATTTTCAATTTTAGGGAGTGTGAAAAGAGATTAAAGGAGACTCCAAGGGGGATCCCTTTTGTAAGTAATCTAAGTGAGGCCGAAAAGGATAAATATTCTCTCTCCAGATGTCACTTTCATTGTTTAAGTGAGCTTGAAAGATGACAAACCATGCTCTAGGGGAGTCCCACGAGTTGAGGTCAGAGAGAAAATTTGAGAGGGAAAATGAGGCCTAAAACCAAATTCATGGTGGGACAAAAAGGACTCCCAAGCTTACAAAAGACACATAGCATGGATGTTAGAATGCAACATAAGGATCACCTAGGGAATCCATGGAGAGGAAGTCTCTACCACCTAATTACGACACTTCTAAAGCAACATGGAATGTTCCATGTCGCACTTCGGTGGGATCGACCCTATGGAAAAGAAAAAATCATCAATAAAATGAAAAATGCAAGGTGGTATAAACCTACCCTATATGAAAATGGAGAAAACACAACTTTGTCAAAAAATGATATAAGTAGTACCTATGCATTAAAAATACCGAATTAAAAGCATATAAGATGTTTAAATGACCAAAATATCACCAAGAGGAACCAAAGCATCCACTAGGAAAACAATAGAAACTATTCCAGGGAAAAACTAGGTGAAAAAGGGGTCAAAAAGTCTATAATAGAGGTGAAAGGGATCATTTTCACCATTGCAGTTTGAAAATAACCAAAAATAGGAAAAACCCTATTTCTTCAAATGCATACTTGGAGAGAAATGGTGGACATGAATGACTTAGACTTGGACTGAGTAAGTACACCTCTCCTTCTCTTGCAATTTCGTTCAATTTTTCATATTTGTAGAGGAATTTGGGGGCCACGTGCCCTATGATTCCTCACAATTTTTCGTGTATGCATGTTGTTCACACTCAAACTGAACCTTGCATGGGGTTCCACATAACATGGGAGGGGTTTCCCCTTATCTACATCCCTTGAAGGGGTATATAACCCTTCCCGTGATTTCCAAGACCTTGAAAGGAAGTGGTTCCTACCATCATTCCTTGTGAAGGTATAAAGGCTTGCATAGTGTTGGGTTGATTGAGAAAGTGGTTTCCCCCTGACAAAAATGTGGAAGAAGAGAAGGCATTATTCCCAAAAGAACCAAATAAAGAGAATGGAATGGACCCAACCAAATTCATATAGGAATGAGACCCTTGACTCCCTCCATTAAACAAGCTAGAACTAGCATTAGGCCCGGATGGTTGTTGAAAATCACTTCCATGTGAGGTGGACAGAGGGGGAATAAGACCCCCACCATAAGGAACTGCATTGTATGGAGTAGATGCACCCCTAAGGGATTCTTGTGAGGGAGTATTATAACTCCCTTCCCCCATACCAATAGTGTATAAAGTGGAGTAGGTTAAAGTCGAACTTGTGTCAAAACCCGACATCCCATATTTGAAAGGAGTGTTAGACATGTTATGTATGGTGGAAGTGTGAAGAGTGGTTGAACTCATAGTAGAGATTGTGCCACTGCTAGAAGTTTTAAGTGTATGATGAGAGGTATTCCTTGTAGGTGAAGGTGGGGGAGGGGGAATTGCGCCCCCACCTGTGGCTAGGATGGGAGTACGAGGACTCCTAAAAGAGGTAGCATCATTTTCTTCCATATCATTCTCCTAATGAGATGACGATTTGTATTAGTCACCTCAGGAGGGACTATCTGAAAAAGAATTAGCACTAAGAGATCAATTATCAGAGGGTTCTAGGGACTAACGAAGCCTTCAACTTTGAGGTATGAAATACTAGTTACCTCTGGTGCAAGAGTGTCTTCTCAAGGAACAAGATCAGACACAATTGCTTGTGGCCTGATAGCTTCAAAAGAACCTTCTTGATATAACCTTCACCTTAGTAGTGGTGGTGGTGGCTCCACAGTTACTGGTGGAAGGCCTTAAAGATTTCACAAATGATGGAGTTGCAGATCATCCACTTTGTGAAATGATAAACTGACACTCTAAGGTAAAACTAAGGGGAAGCATTGAGCACACACTAAACATTCCCTAAAGATAAATCAATAAAAAAAGAGAATGGAAGGAAGACTAGTTACACCAACCAACACTAGAGCATCTTACCGGTGCAAGTGTAACTTGAACATGGAAACACCATCCGGGTATACTTGGTTAAGGATGGTTTGATGGTTGTCTGAGGTACCGCAGTATTCCCCCCGCAATCACCTGTGTGAGTATCTATAAAAGGAAACTAGTTTTCCATCTTCCAGTCAGTCACTAGGAGGGTATAGTCCACAATTAGGAAGATCGTGTGAGAAGGATAACTAAGTATGAATCCTTTCAAGGGTACCAAAAGAAAATGGTCTAGAATACAATTGAGGATACCAAATGGACACGAGGTCCATGAATCTCCGTAGTCAGATGCAATCTACAAAATCCCAAGAATGACCCTCAAATATGATCCCCACTATGCTTGGTCATGCTTTGGAGTGGTTATCTCCATCGTTTTTCTTCACATGACCTTATGTTTAGCCCCTATGTTATAGGGGGTCCCAACTAATTTTTACGACACTAGCCTTCAACACTCCCTATCTTAGACTCTTAAGTTTTTTTAGTGGATTTGGAGAGTTTTCTCTCCATGCCTAATCCAAGGCCCTAAAGCCTAGTCTAATTGGTGTACCCTATAAACAGAAAATGTCTAATTGATTTTAACATTAAGAGATAATTTTAGTGGCTTGATTTCTCAATGGTGCGGTAGTCAAACTCTTGATGTTCTTTTAGAGACGGAAAGAGATGAGTTAATTAGATTTTAGAATATTGTGATTTAAATGAGAATGAAATCAAACTACGTCCTACAAATGAATATTTGGCTCTTTTAACTTCTAAAATTCAAACTTGTCAAATGACAACCAAGATCCTAATATGCAATCTATCCTAGAATGCTCTTTTGTTCCAGATGCAATGCAACTACTTAAACTTTCACGGAAGAAGGAAAGAACGAAATTTGGGTTGATATTTCTTTTCTTTTATGAACACAACTGAAGCTATTACAACCAAACAAACATGCAAAGTGACATGAAAATGCAGTTAAGAAACTTCTTTTACTTTTTGCAAAATGAATACAAGGGAAAGGGCCGAGAATTGTTTTTACATGTAACTACAATTTTTTGAATTTTTTATATGCTTATGAAATGAAAACAACAAAACAACTATTTTTTTTCTTTTCAAAGCATACCAAGAGAGAAGGAGAACAACCAAGAGACTGACCTAGGTCCTAAACCACTGCCAAAAAGCAGGGATTCACCAGAATCCAAAGGAGAACTTAAAGATTAAAAGCACACCTTCAACCTTGACAAAATATGGAAAGAGACAAAGAAAACTACACAAGAGGATTTATTTACAATTTCATCAACAATCTGAGACTTAAATCTTGTCCAACAACAGTTAACAAAGGTCACTAGTACTTGGGAGGACCTGAGAAACCAAAGGTTTCCTAAAAGATTTTTTTTTTTTGAAAAAACTCTTCAAAAATACAGACACCTGTGTTGTGCACAAGCAACCTACAGATGTATGTGGGATAGGTTAAACTTAGGATGCATATGTATGTGGTATGGGTATAGAACAGGGCGTGTATATTACTAAAAAAACTTAAAAAGAGATAAATTTAAGAGTGACCACCCAGATCAGGAAAATAGGTAAACATATAGAAGGTGACCAGAGACTCTCACAGAATCCGAAACCACAAAAAAACATAAGAATTCAAACCAAAAATATTCTCCTAACAAGACCCTAAAGAGCTTCCCCAATGGATTCACCAATTCTTCTATGGGGAAAATATCCCTAATCATGGTCTAGTGACTAGGGAGAGCAAGTGACACCTTAAAAGATAGAATTGCTCCTATTTCACCCAAATGTAACAAGAACTAATGACAATTAAGGAAAGGAAAGGAAAATCAAAATATGCTCCTTAAGTCCTTTTGTCTGTAGTATATCCTTTCCTCTCGTCGTTCACTCCTAGATTACAGGTCTCCTCCCAATCCTGGCCTAAAGAAACTTCAAAAAACAATATACAACAACATATGCATAATCACCAAGATCATTTAAAAGATCCAGTATTCATGAAATCAATTTAGAGATATAAACATGAAGACACATAGATTTGGGACAAGAAAATTCTCTTTTATTGAAAACAAGATGATAATATACAACCTTAGTCTTGCTGACACCACTCCACAAACCTCTCCTAGGTTCCTCTAACTATACTCCAAGTGCACCAATCCCAAAGTGAGATCCTCACAACCAACATGCCAATAGAAGGAAATGGATGTATTGTAAAAGGAGGATGAATGATTGGAAATTTTGAGGATAAAAACTCAGAGGAGGACGCAAAGGCTTGGAATGAGAAAGGGAGAAATTTTGGTAGATTTCACTCACCTCTTATTTCATATATCTTCAAATGACCTCCCTAGGGCCCTTTTTATATGGATAAATGATGGTTATTTGGTTTTCAGAAGGGCTACAGGAGTTCAAATGGATGTGCAACCCAAAATAGCTCGTAAACTCCACCAGGAAGCACATTTTTTTTTTTTTTTTTGCAAATTTTGAGAGTATACGTGGGCTGAAAGGTACTCAGGTCATGTATGTACGCGTGATTCATGTGTATCAAGGCGTGTACACCATACAAAAAATGTTTTTTAAGAGGAATCTCAACAAAAATGGTTGGAAAATGTGTAAATGAGTAGGTCAATGTCAAAAATGCATAGGAGTGGCATTTTGGACTATAACAAAAATATTGCATGGATACCTCAGTATCATCATCAATAATCTGCCACATATTTTCATGTATGATTATCTCCTCAATCCACTAATGATTGGCGAATTAACTAATGGCCGCATGGCTAGTTAACTAGGACTAGGTGCCAATTCACTCTAGAGTTTGTTTGTGGGTGTTCACATCTCTATAGATCAATACTATGGCACATTAGTTACTCATTTATCCTATATCTATTGTAAATTTTTCAGTCTTTGTGTGTGGAATACAATGAATACAATTATATTGATTCATTACTCTCATCTCTTCTCTCCTTCTCTCAATTTGCAAGGTTTGTACAAATCGTTGTTAGCTAGATTCTCTATGCAAGTTTCACTACAATTCTACAAAACTTCTAATATAAAATTATAAGAGAAGAAAAATCCTCTTCTAAAATTTGTAATATAATTCCTTCATTTCTCAAAATATAGTTCCTATTTCATGAGAAATGAAGGAAGGAGTCATTGGAACAAAATGGTGTAAAACTTATAATATAAAATTGTAAGAGAAGACAAATTATCTTCTAAAATTTGTAATATAGTTCGTCCATTTATCAAAATATAGTTCTTGTTTCATGAGAAATGAAGGAAGGATTCATGGGAACACAATTCATTGTTAAAACTAAATCAAATGATGAATTACAATATGAATAATTGATTAAACATTTTATTTTAGAAAAGGGAGTGAAAATCAATAGGAATGTGTCTCTCAAGAATAACTTGCTTGCTTTTATTGCCTAGTTATGTCAAATAAGGAATTATCAAAAGAATAATTTACCTAAATAGAATATAAGATGGAAAGATTAGAAGATGAGGATAAATTTATATCCAATTAGTTGTATAGATTTTGGTTCATATATGTATAGAATTTTGGTACAACTTAGGTGGGCTTAATGGTTAAGAACACATGTTTCCTCCTAGGAGGTCACATGTTCAAATCTAGAATGGGATATAGTATGTAAACCTCCATAGAATTTAGTAGTCAAAACATTGCATAGAGAGAGTCCCTTATCACACAAACAAAGGCATGTCATATGCCAATTTGGTTTCTATTCCCTTATCCCACAAAAAAAGTCATGTCATATGCCAATTTGGTTTCTAGCTTAGATAATAATCATCATCATCATCAGCAGCAACAACAACAGCAACAACAACATCAACATCATCACCATCACCATCACCATCATCACCATCATCATCATCATCATCATCACCATCCCCATCATCATCGTCATCACCACCACCACCACCACCACCACCACCACCACCACCACCATCATCATCATCATCATCATCAAATAAATTAAGAAAACAAAGTACATAAACCAAGTAGATACTTCATCATGAAATGTGAAGAAGAATGTAAGTAAAATTTAGCATTAGAAAAAGATCTTATTGAAATGTAACAATAAAAAATCCCTAAAGTGTTGGTGAGGTATAAGAAAACAAAGTACATAAACCAAGTAGATACTTCATCATGAAATGTGAGGAAGAATGTAAGTAAAATTTAGCACTAGAAAAAAATCTTATTGAAATGTAACAATAAAAAATCCCTATAAGTGTTGGTGAGGTATAAGTGTTGGTGAGGTAAGGCCAACAATAATATAGTATGATGAGTGAGATTGTTGTGGTTGGGATTTTCGATTTTGGTCGGAATAGCCACAGTGTTGTCAATAAATAGTTTATTGACAATAATATAGTAAAATCCAAAACTTAAAAAAAGAAAATTAAACATAAAATATTCAAAATGAAACCAGGAAAAACAAACTTCTTCTGAATCATGGTCACTAATTGTGGATGTCAAAAATGATTTCCAAAAATAAATTTGAAAATCACTCTTAAAAGACTAAACAAATGAAAGACCAGATTTATACAACTCACACCAAATACTATTTACCTTCACTTAAAATGAAAATATTTCATTCTTTAAACAAACTAAAAAATGCTTAAATTAAAAAATGCTTAAATGTTTTGTTTCAATGTTCCATATTCAATAAAAATGTTTATTTTAATATTCTATTTAATGATTTGTTTGTCTCAATAAAATTATTAATTTTATTTTATTTTAATGATTAGGATTTGATATTTTCTTAATGTTAATAAATAATATATTAATTATACTTTATTTGTAATATAAAAATATAGACTAAATCATTAATAAAGACTTGTAAAGCAAAAATTTCCAACTTCATCTTATTTTTAAGTTATACTTGTGTACTCATGAAAGCAAGTGAAATGTAAATAGTTTCCTTTTTTTCTTATTAGTTTTTAATTAGGGTGTTTGGGTAAAGTGGGTTGATATAATAAAATAAACTAATATTATTCTTATTAATAGGGTTTATGTGTTAGTGTCACATTTCCAAAACATGTTCTGTGATTGTGTACCTCTTGAGGGTGTGTAACATCACAATGTTTTGTGCTTGGTTATTTGGCAGCATCAAGGTTACTTCCTCCAGACTACGTCTCTTCACTTAGATCACACTCATATTTTGTTTTATGGTATCGGTGAGTCATGCTCCTACTCTAGTGCAACTCTTGTATATATAGACATTAGTTAACAACTTTAACACTTACTCATTTTCAAGAATACATCCAAGAACATGAGAATCCAAGTGAAAAATAGTGAAACAAACAAGAGAAACAAAGATATAGTGTGGGTGGCACAAACTGTGCCTAACACCCGGCTATGTCATTGTTATTGCAGAAACATTACAACACAAGAACTACTGGCTTGGTTTACAACCTCAGAAGAGATAAAATAAAAACCTCACCTCACCTCACCAAGACACTCATAAATAGATCCATCACCACAAGACTCTTTTTCATAACTATCTCTGCAACCACCTTCGATGCACCTTAGACATGCCCTCAACTGTAGACTTGTTGTCTCTTCCTATTCATTTCCATGCACTTCACCAATTTCGGTTATGCCTCACACATTCCTCCAATATATCTTTGTTTCTAGACTTAGAAAAAATCGACCTAAGAGAAGGTCTCCCATCTTTGTCCAACAAATCCAACTCAAGGCAACACAAGTCCTCCTAGAGTGGAGAAACTTGGTTCCTTAAGGGAGATTCCTCCCTTTTTTTTCCTAAGTGTTAGCACTGAGAATCACCCTCATATTGCAAGAGGATAAACCCAGTACCCATCAAAAGGTTTGTGAATATAAATTAATGATTAAAGGTCAAATGGACAAAACTCAACATAAGAATGTCCTAACACATAAATATGGGCTAGCATGCATAAGAAAATAAGGTTTTGATTAACTTCAGTCAATGGTTTAAGGGTAATGGTGAATAGAAGGAAGACTTAATGAGGAAGATGGATAGGTCTTCTATAAGCATTAGGCCTTCAAGCATCTAGGTGAAGTAAAACTCAGACACAAGAACTTCTTGAACTTAAAGTTTTAAACACTAAAAAACATTCATAGCAACATTATAATCAAACATCCATTATAACACAACCACAACATCTCATATGGATCATCCAATGATGATCATTTCAAAATAAGAGGAAACAATATTATGAAAGGAAACAAACTTCTTTTAATGAAAATGTCTCAAGTCTCATACATAACTAGAGAACAACTCTGTTTAGTCAAAATATTACAAAAAAGGGAGCTCTGATCAACCATTTGAACCTCAACATATCATTCATTTGATGTATTTATAATAAAAAACAGTAGGCAATGGCTAGAGGTGCGATTTGGAATTCCTATCCTATGATTCTCGACCAAAAAATACAAGTCTAACATCTATAACAACACATTTAACAAACTGCTAAAATCAAGGAGCCATGTTGGCAACCACTCTAACAAAAATTAAATGACATGTCTTGCTACTTGGGCACATCCTTCTCTAGTGCAATGTGTCCTTCAATCTTGTATGTTGATCTCGAGCTGCCAGCTGTTGATCTTTGGTTCCCTCCAAATCATCAAAGTCAGGAATAATTCATGAATTCAAAACCTCTTACTGTAATGGCTAGTTCGTAGTGCCATTCTATAGCACATTTGGTAGCCAATTTTGTAGCACCCTCCTATAAACTTCTCTGCAGACTTCGTAGCGCCCCTTTGAAAAGTTTCTCTGCATATTCCATAGCGCCCCTTTGAAAATATGCACTGCATATTTCGTAGCACCCCTTTGAAAAGACACTCTGCAGATTCCGTAGCGCCCCCTGTAAAATTGCTCTGCAGATTCTGTAGCTCCCTTCTATAAATTGCTATGTTGATTCCATAGTGCTCGTCCTGTGCGTGGCTGGGTGATTATGTAGTGCCTTTAGTAGCAAAATCACAGAACAGTTTGTGTAGATGATTTCGTACCGCCAGGTGCTACGAAATCTCTGTGTTTTTCTGTGTGATGCAACAACTCTTCAAAAACACAAAAAATATTAGTTGATGGACTAGGAGCCTGTAGATTCCTGTATAGGTCAAAATAACATACTTACTTAAAAACTTCAAGATTTCAAAAGAAATCACCCTCAAAAATGGATCTGTCATACCCTCCATCTACTTTCTCAATCTAGCACGCCTCCTTATTGCAAGAGAACTTCCCTCTATCATAGAAGAATCTCTTTATTTTGCAGGGGCACTCTTCTCTAATGCAGGTTCATTTCTTTGTATTGCAACTTGTACTATAACATTTAAGTTCCTCTAGGCTAGATCATTCTTGAAGGGCCACAATTCTTCTTTGAGCTTTCTGTTTTGGGACTGAATGCTTTTGTTTTTCTTGTACAGAGTCTTAAGTTTCCTATGGAGAGGCAAGAATATTATTTATGTAAACCTTTCTAGATCCAAGGTTTCATTGTACATGTCCATGATCTCTTTCATCTTCCTTCCTTTCTGTAAAATATTGTCGAGTGATCTTGCTTCCTTTCACACTTGTTTAAAAGGTTTTGAAAGGGCGTCTCCCGAGTAGCAGCTTATCTCTTTTTCGGACTTTGAAGACTAATATTACAAAAAATGACAACCTTGGAGTTATCTTTAAGTTATTTCTAGACTCTCTAAACATGAAAATCCACCGATTTTTCCTTCTCTGGACTCGTTAAAAATTACACAGTAAAGGACCCATATGGGAACAAACCCTTACTTCTTCCAGTTCATTAAACAAAGGAGGAAGGACTTACTGAAGGTGAGTTATATCGAGCATGTGTTATCCTCCTCGATCTCATAAAACTAAAAAGTGGTACTCATCTATCTGGATAGGGGAAAAATTGAAGGAAGCAAGCCAAGCCATTTTTTGGAAACATCACAGGTCACTCTTGCAATCACCCTTGAACACAACACATTGTCTTCACATACATTTAAACCTATTGAACCTCTACACTAAACCAATCCTCTGTGTTTATTTACTCCTTTGGGTCACCCGACAAAAGTGACAGTATCCACTGCATCATGTTTTGGTATGTGTCGTGTTTCTATTGTTTGTGCCTCAGTGTTCAAGGGAAGTATCTGCCTCAAGAGTCAACCATCACAAATTTCTATTTTCATTACCTGTGTTAGTCCATACTCATTTGATTCACCATCTTACATCTCTATGTCAGTTTTTTGTCGTTGATGTTGCCAATTTTTGTTGTAGTAAAATTCCCCTGCAGACAGGTGAATGTCCTCTTGGATCTTAGACCCCTATGACCAAGACAAAAGAATTCTAACTTTGAACATTGACATTCCTTTAAATGTAGCTAAACTAGTCAATATGAAAGAGGAAGAAAGTATGAGTACCATTTTATGAAGTTTTTCCTTGCTCCGTCCAGGTTGAGCTTGATCTTCAAGTCCTTTAACGAGTCCTGCAATCCAATAGACAACAAAGACAAAGCATACATCCTATTCTATCATGATTAGTTTAAAACTAGATTCATCCAAAGAGACAAGTCCATGAAAATGTACACAAAATTGAAGGAAACAGGCCAAGAACATGTATTAATAAGAACAAAACAAGGTGCTTACAAAATGTATATGCATATGCAACAACCTCACCAAGTTCTCCTTGTCCAACCCCTTGCTCGAACAATCCACAATCAAAATGACAATACTTTTCACTGATTGATCCGGATTTTATGAGAAGAACAAAATGACTATAGATTATTAATAGGTTCTTAACACAAAATAACAGATATACAGTAAAACTAGTTTTCTATTCAATATGAAAACAAGTTGAAACTGTAAAATCCAGAGGAAACAAGCTGGCTCGAATGGTGGCGGCATATCTCTGAGAAGAGATGTGATTGTTGCACTCATTCGCAAGAAGATGATTACAATGAGGCTCTGAAGGCATTTTTACAATAAACATGAATGCCAAAAAACATATACATTCAAAAACCTAACCCTAGGAGATGAAGCACCAAAAGTCATGTGGGCCCCGTTTGGGTAAGTTAGTACATCAACTTCTCGGGTCGTAACTTTGCATACGATCTCCATTTTAGGCGCATGATAGCCCATTGGAAAGGTATCATTAAGGATACTAATTTTGGGGGCTCAATCATGCATTTGTCTATCATTGAGAAGATCGATCCTGAAAAACTTTCATTTAGGCCCTCAAAATGGTCCCGGAAGTTAAAACTACTAAACATAGTAAATTGTCAAAATTGCTAAAAAATTGTTTTGAGCCAGTTGGAAAAGGTGGGTGGCCATTGATATCCACCTGGATCAATCCTCCCTCCTTAGGAAGAAATGGCCTCCATTGCATTGATTTCCCTCATTATATGAGGAAATGTCTGCTGAATTTGGCCTCGAGTGAGTCACTTTCCTTGGTGCAATAGGTGCCTTGCTTTGATGACTCGATAAAGATAGATCCTTTGTTGTTGAGTGCCCTTGATTTTTGTGTCCACAATATGATCATGGGATTCCTGTTGTATGCAGTCAGGGTTTGGCTCTGTTGGTGTCAGTTGTTCTTCTACTTCTGAGGTGTCCAATAATGGTGGGAAATAAGGGCGAAAGAAATCCACGTTGAACATTGGGTGCAGGCCAAGGAAAGGAGGAATGTTGAGCTCAAAATCACTATTCCCAATGGCCTTGGTGATGGTGTACGGCCTGTAATGGATTGGGCTAAGATTTCTATGGGGTCCTGTAAGACGTTCTTTCTACAAGTGCAACCAAACTTTTTTGCCCACCTGAAACTTATGTGGTACTCGATCTTGATCATGGCACTGCTTGTACTTGTCATTGGACTTATGTAGGATATCCTGAACTAGTTGGCAGATGTGTTGGATCTGCTCAATGAACCGAGTGGCTTTGTTAGCTTCAGTTGGAGCAAGATATGAGTTGGTTGAGGTGACCATAAGGGGAAGTGAAAAATCTATGGGACCTAATGGTTGGAATCCCAACCCCTCTTGAAAGGGGTTGTGGTCGGTTGAGATATGCAGGGATCAATTGTAGCTATGTTGGACATAGGGAAGGCTATCATCCCATGTGCGAGGGTGATTTGAATTATACATTCAAAGGATATGCACACTCATTCGATTTACGACCTCGGTTTGGCCATCTGTTTGTGGGTGGAAGGCCATGGATTTGGTGAGCTTGGTGTCCAGCAGTGACCAGAGGCTCGACCATAATGTGCTAAGAAGTCGACTATCCCGATATGAGACAATGTTTTGTGGGATTCCAAAATGTACCTATACTTGTTCAAAGAAGAGCTTCGTAGTGGCCTATGCTATGATCCTCTTCTTGCAGGCAACCAGAATCGCCATCTTAGAAAAGCGATCGACAACCACAAAAACACAGTCATTTCCCCACTTGGTGGACAGGAGGCATGAAATGTAGTCCATTCAGATGGATTCCCATGATCTGTCAGGAGTAGGAAGAGGGGTGTACAAGACCTATTTCTTAGTGTTCAGTTTGGCAATAACACAGGTAGTGCAGGACCTGATATACTTGCTGACCTCCTGTCAAATTTTCGTCCAGTAGAAATGTTTTTGTAGCATCGCCACTGTCTTTTCGATGTCGAAGTGTCCTGCCATATGACTATAGTGGGCGTCCCAGATTAGCTTCACTCGCTCTCTTGATGGAACATAGATATGGCCCAGATGACACAACAACCCATCTTGAATATGGAAATTATCGACAACTGTGTTTTCACCCAACATCTAGTAGGTGGTGGCTAAGTCTGGGTCTCTCTCATAGAGTTGGGGTTGTGGGTGCAGCGTTGTCGGCAGGGACATTTGCTTGACAACCTCTACTGAGATGAAGTTCTTCTTACTATCTATATCAATGATGAAGTGAAATGGGGTTCCTTTTACCCACATCTGTGAATGGAAGAGGTGTTATCCTTCTTCTGTCTTGTCTGGTTCACCGGGCTGGAGCTTGGTGGTAGAAATGGTGGCACTGGGTTCCACGTCAATGATCCATCTTCTCCTTTCTAGTTAGGGCTTAGAGTTAGAACCTGCATCTGATTCAGAGGCTTTCACTTTGGCCACCAGTGACTTCTTTGAGTGGAAGTTAGTAGTGTTATGCCAAGGGCTCTTATGGAAGTCGCACCACTTCCTGGTATCTTTCTTTGTCTTTTCGGTGTCCTTCTTTGCTTGTGGCTTGGACTGGTTGTCTTGATACTTTCCATATTTTCTCTGTCCTTTGTTCTATGGGTTGGGGCCGCCCTTTCCTGGATTTTTTTGTGAGGGATTCCTAGGCCCAAATTGTCGCGTCTTTTGTTTGAGCTTCTGCTCGATTTTGACGACATATCGGTAGGCCGCGCCCAAGGATGAGATGTCCAAAAATTCCATTTCGGTCTAGATTTATCTATGCAAAGCACCATGATACTTGAGCACTATATGTCACTCCGAATCTTTGACACCCAACTTGGTGCGCAAGGTATGGAAGATATTTGTGAAATCGGGCACTGCTTAGTCTCTTTCTTGCCGCAGTGTGGTCCATTTGGTATACAAGTTGTCATAGCTTCCGATAGGGTAGTATTGCTCCTTAATATCATCCCTGAAGGATTCATAGGTGGTCGTGACTGTAAATAATGAGGTTTCCTCTGTTTCCTTTTTCTCATAGAAATTTTCCCATGAATATTTGACATGGGGAACGACTTTGAGGAGAGAAAAAGTAATCTTTTATGTATTCGAAAAGTTATGGACAGAAAAATACCCTTCTAGTAGATTCAACCACTTGTCTACAACATATGCATCTATATGAAATTCAAATATATGAGTATCGAAGTTTATTTGTACCTTGAAGGGGGCTATGCCTCCACTCGAAGAAGATGTGTCCCCTTTTGGTTGCCACTGAAGGATTTGCACGAAACTATCCCTCATCTCGTTCCTCTGTTGCATGAGGGATTCCTCAATAAATAGTTTGAAAGGATCTCCTGTCACATCATATTTATTTTCTCCTACCATGAGAGGTCGCTTGGGCGTCTAAGATCTTTTTTCCTCAAGATAAACAAGCTCGAGACCCAACTCTTTGTACTCCAACCTCGTTGGGGACATGCATTGAGACGACAAGGAGCAAACCACTCTGATACCACTGATCCATATTTTATGAGCAGAAAAAAATGAATAAAGATTATTAACAGGTGCTTAACACAAAATGACAAAGATACAGTAAAACTAGTTCTCTATTCAATAGGGAAATAAGCTGAAACTGTAAAATGCAGCAAAAACAAGTTGGCTTGAATGGTGGTGGCTTATCTCTAAGAAGAGATGTGACGTCTGTGCTCATTTACAAGAAGATGATTACAATGAGTCGTTGAAGGAATTTTTATAATAAACAAGAATGCCAAAATCCCTAGACATCCAAAAACCTAACCCTGGGAGATGAAGTGCCAAAAGTCATGTGGGCCTCATTTGGGTAAGTTAGTACATCAACTTCCCGGGGTCGTAACTTTTGCATACGATCTCCGTTTTAGGAACGTGATATGCCGTTGGAAAGGTATTGTCGAGGAGATTCATTTTTGGGGCTCAATCATGCT
>ML777551.1:320994-395965 GCA_009831015.1 Picea engelmannii
TGGAGACAAATTCATTTTTTCTCTGTTTTGAGTTTTTACATTGCCAGGTTATGCTAGAACTGCGTTTTTAGGTTTTTATGGTGAATTCAACCTGCTGAGTTCATGGTGTGATTTTAGAGAGTGACCACAAATTGTTGGGGGGGCCACTAGCAATCTGGTAACTCTCTGTGTGTTGTTCATGCATTTTATGATTTATTTGTCTCTTTCTTTCCTGTACATGCATTATCAGTTTATTAATTAGTTTGTTGTTCTAGTTTAAATTGTTTTGATTCCCTTTTGCAAGTTAGAATGATGGAGTGTGTTAAAATGCATTGATCTCATAGATTAGGAACGGATTTGCAAATCCCTAGACTAACCCCATGTGTAATTAGATAGTAGATTGTGCTTTTATTTATGATTTTAGAATCCAATTTAAAACAAAGTTTTAATTAGAATAGAACAAAGTTTTTAATTGAGCTTTCTTTGACAAGGATTTGATGGATGGATAGAGTCAATTTTAGTTTTTAATCATAGCTTGCTTATCTCATTTTTATATAGATCTTGTTCAATTAGTTGTTGATTAGCGTAGTTGTTAGTTTACTTTTAAAATCTCATGTTTTAATTTCTATTTTTAGTCATTTCTTTATTGCAGTTTGAATTGTTAAAGTAGATATAGCATAGTTTTCATTTGATGTAATTTCCTTCCTATAATTAGATTGCAATTGTATTTTTTTAGATTAATAGCTCGAGTTTAAGTATGAATTTTGCTTATGTAGTGTAGAAGTATAATGTTGATCTCGTTATGTTGTTGATGGTTAATATATGAATATGTAGGGTATTTAACATTCACACAACCACCAACATTACATTTGAGTGTTTCATAGACTAAATATAGTTTCTTGCTTTGTAGATTAGAAGAGATGGTTACTTGTTTTCATAGATTAGAATGAGGTTTTATTTGTTGTTGTAGGGTAGATAGACTTTAATTTGATAGATTAGATAGTAGGTAGCTTGTCATAGATTAAGAATTAGTGGTAGCCTTTCTTGCTTTCAATAAAATAGATTTCCTTTCGTGCATTGCATTGAGCATTTAGATTTCCTTTCATGCATTATAAATAGTTTTTCATTGAGCATTTAGTCAACTTACCTCTTAGGCTAGATAGTTGTTCAATGAGAAGTTTTAATTTGATTGCTTGTAGTATTTAGTTGCTTTTTCTTACTTGTGTTTTTCTTTAGTAGGCTAGTTAGGTGGCTTTGCTTACTTGTCTTTTTCTTTAGTAGGTTAGTTAGGTATCTTTGCTTACTTGTCTATTTTCTTTAATAGGTTAGATAGGTGTCTTTGCTTACTTGTTTATTTACTTTCTTTCATAGGATAATTGCTCATTGAATGTAGGTTGGCAAGATAAAATAGTTTTCTTTGGTTATTTGCTTATTGTTATGCTTAAATAGTTGTTTATTGCTTACTGTTGAATTAGTTTGCTTTACATAGGGTTTTACTTGCTTTCTTTGGAACTATCCATCGATCCTTGGCCCAAAATTACTTAGTTTACCGAGTTTCAAATTGCTTAGTAGGGTTTGCTCATTAGATATCTTTTGCTTGAATAGATTAGCCCTTCCTTAGTTAGACTATACTACTACCAGCCCTTCTACCTTTGGCATATATTTTTCTACAACTCTAATTTTACTTACCCTGGGTTGATAATTTAATTAAGGGTTTTTACTGTGTTTTTAGTGCATATAAAACACCCATCACTTTTCACGTAGCTAACTAGATCTCTTTCTTACAATGCCTAGCTACTTATTTATACATTACAAAAAGGGGACTAAACATGGGTAAACACATGGGTTGACATCCCATACCCATTACATAAACCCTAACAACCCAAAAATCTCGCAAAATGGGCGAGATCCTGCGATCTCCACTTCGCCTGGGCACTCAATCTTCAACCAGCCTGTCGAACTCCCAAAATGGTCAAACATGACCAAGGTTCTCCCAAAACATGGTCAAGGGCCAACAAGACCCCAACACTCACCTATGATGCATCCCAAGTCACTCTGATCTAGGCAACATTGTTTCGAAGGCCTCAAACTTAGCTCGATATGCCTCAACGTGTTGCTTCTCGAGAGCCTCCTTCTCGGTGAAATCCTGAATGACTTTCTCAGTGACAGGCCCCTCCAGGCGCTATTCCATGGTGGTGACCACCTGTTCCAACTATGATCCTCGTTCGTCGATCTCTTCAACCTATGTGTAGCCTTCGTCCTGCACCGGCTGGAGTCGTTGTGTCACCTCCATCACTCTTCTCTGGATGGCAGTGACCTGCTGCTGAACTATGCATTGCTCATGTGACCTTTTCATCTTCTTTACTACTGTAAGTAGCTTCAACTACACTTTCATAGTTGACGCCTATTGCTTTTCTTCCTAGAGTTGTGCCTCCAATGTCCTCAGTTATGAGTCTTCTACAAGGCGCTCATAGGTATGTGCACTTCAGTCGCTTAGTTTCTTGCATTCTGAAGCCAATGCCCTGATTCTTTCTACTACGCTCCTGGCAGTTTCTTCCCTCCGGTCCCACACTTCTTGTGGAGTTCTCAGAACTGTTTGAAGTTCTAGCTTTGCTACTCTTTCTTGAAGTTGTTGAATGGCTTCAATGAGCTTCCCCACTTGGATCTCGGATGTATCTTCTTCCATCTGGTCCAAGCCCGACATAGAGTGACGTTCTCTAGCCACGACCTCTCTAACCCAAATATTCTCTGCGAGCAACTTGTCTTTTTCTTTCTAGATTTTCTCTCTTCCCTCCTCAAACTTCTTTCTAATGTCATCTTTCTCTAGCTACACAACTCAAAGTTTCTCTAAGGCCTCCTCCTTTTCTTTCTTCAAGGCCTCTATGGCCTACTCTTTTTCTTCCTGGACTCGACGAAGGTTAGCCTCTATCACATATGCTATCCTTCATAATTGGATGGGCTCGTCCCCCAATTCTGCACCTTCTGATGACAATGACACAGTAGACACTGCATGGATTGAATTGATAGCTTATTGTATCCCCTTCATCTTCTCTTCGATTCTGTCATACATTGTTTCCTTCTTCGCTTCATGTCACTGCAAGATATCTTCCAATGTGAGCACATTCTTCGCCTGAGGTTTATTGGCTCACGATTTCTTCCACACTGAGGGTTTTTGAGGAGAAACCTTCCTTTTATTTGATGTCTTGGCCTCTGTAAGGGGATCCTTTGGTGGTGTCACTTCACCCTTTTCTTTATTTTCTTCTTCCCCTTCCTCCTCTTGGTTTACTTCACCGCCTCCTCCTCCTGGAGGTGAATCAGATGCAGTTTCCTCCGATGTGTTTTTCTTCTCCTCACTGTCTATGTCCTGCACTTCCTCCTCCTTCTTCTTTTTCTTGGCACTGCTTGGTCCATCACACTCTGTTCGGGTGACCAAAGGACCTCCGATGATGTCGGGGTTGGAGAGCTCTGTATCTTCCATTGGTACCAAGAATTCGACTGACCATTCCTTGGTTATATCGTCCATGTCTTCATCAGTCAATTTGTAGTAGGACTTCACCTCCTACTTGCTTTCATCCCTGCGTGCAGTGATGTAGATGAAGTGGCGGTCTACGCAGAACTTATCTAGTGGCCTGTAAGTATGCAAGGTGTTCGGATTCATTTGGGGGAATATTTTAATGGTGCATGTGGGCTTCCCAACAACATAACCATTTGTTGGCATAGGGGTAGACCCAGGGTTCAACACTTCAACAACACACCAACAAAACCCTAACTACTGGCCCTTTCGGTGACACCTATGAAGAAGATGAAGTCTCACCTGAGGTAGAGGCAGGGGGGGTTGTAGGACTCAAGAGTCTACAACCTAGCTGGGACACATATTTGTGATCACAATACTTAACAAAGAACTTAGCCAATAACATTCATTAGTCTTTAACTCTCATTCACATCGCAGGTTAAACCCTTATTATAGATCAACGTAGTAGTAATCAAGATTAAGTACATATAACCATTTAGCACATAGCATCATAGCAGATCTAACATTCATTCATATATAAAGCACTAAGCATCAATGGATCTACCTATCATGCATCAATATTAATAAAAAAAGTACATAAACAACATGAAAAACACTGCACAAAGCACAATAACACAGGATATACATGGTTCACCCCAGTGTGGGGCTACATCCACCAACTCTTCTCTTCTTTATTAGTCTCTTCCAATCTTCTTACAGGCACCAAGCCACAAATCCAGCTCCACGAGGACAGGAGATCTGCGTGCACCTCGCCAGATCCTCCTTCCCCAAATTGGGTCAATGCACAAAGCCTTACACAGTCAATCCACAAATCCTCTTACAATCACTTGCACTTAGATCTGCAAGTCTTAACATACTCTAGTCATGCACTAATCCAATGACCTATTAGAATTTTCATGTAGCTAACCAGATCTCTTTCTTACAATGCCTAGCTACTTATTTATACATTACAAAAAGGGGCCTAAACATGGGTAAACCCATGGGCCAACATCCCATACCTGTTACATAAACCCTAACAGCCCAAAAAGCCCACAAAATGGACGATATCCCGTGATCTCCACTTCGCTTGGGCGCTCCGTCTTTGACCAGCCTGTCGAAGTCCCAAAAATGGTCAAATATGACCAAGGTTCTCCCAAAACTTGGTCAAGGGCCAACAGTAGCGTAATCACATAACAATTTGTGCAGATGATTTTGTAGCGTCAGGCGCTGCAAAATCTTTGTGTTTTTCTATGTGATGCAACAACTCTTCGAAAACACAAAAAATCTTATCTGATGGACTAGGAGCCTGTAGATGCATGTATAGGTGAAAATATCATACTTCCTTGAACACTTCAAGCTTGCAAAAGCAATCACCCTAAAAAATGGATATGTCATACCCTCCATCTACTTTCTCAATCTAGTACTCCTCCTTGTTACAGGAGAACTTCCCTCTGTCATAGCAACATCTCTTTCTTTTGCAGGGGTACTCTTCTCTACTACAGGTTCATTTCTTTCTATTGCAGCTCATACTATAACATTTAAATTCCTCTGGGCTAGATCATTCTTGAAGGGCTACAATTCTTCTTTGAGCTTTCTATTTTGGGACTGAATGCTTCTGTTTTGTCTGTATAGAGTCTTAAGTTGCCTCTAGAGAGGGAAGAATATTCTTGCTGTAAACCTTGCCAGATACAGGGTTTCATTGTTCATGTTCATGAGATCCTTCATCTTCCTTCTCTTAGTCAAAATTTCTTCCTTCAAACGGGTAACTTCTTTTCTAGCATCCTTGAGTTGTCTAATCAATATTTTTAAAGTCGGATCATCAGGGGGAGTGGTTATGTTGATAACCTCAATAGGCTTCTCAGTGGATTTCCCTTTCCCTTTATCTTTCTTCTGAACAGAGGCTTTGGCCATAACCTCGATAGGATTTCCAGTGGCTTCCCCTTTACCTTTAACTTTCTTTGGGACTGGAGCCTTGGGTATGACTTCTGCTTCAACAACTTCCTTGTGAGTTGATGATCTAGTAAAAGGCCTCCTAACTCTGGTCTTAGTTGTTGTAGTAGGTGAAGGTAAATACAAATTCCTCCCCTTATTGGCTATGGTTTTGGTTGATGAAGGAACTTCTTAAATTCAGGTGCAAGAGGAGGTGAAAATTCTCTTTGTGGGGAGTGATGAACCTCCCTCTCTTCTTCTTCAATTTCCTTAGGGGTTTATTTGTCTTGGGTGGTAGGTTTGTTTTTTCTCTTCTTACTTGTTCCTGCTGAGGAAACACTACTAGATGGAAAATGGATCTGCATCCTAGATTGAGGGTTAGAGGCTATATCTAGCTGCATATTGGCAGAGACAATGAATTGTTCCCAAGAAATGTTTATTTTCTGCAAATCTTCCATAACCAACATCCTAATCAACCCAGAGTGGAAAACACTAGTTTCCATAGCCTTGGACTTGGCTTGGACTCTATCAGACATCTTTCCCATACTTCTTAACATATTAAAATGGATATTCATTAAATCCTTACCAGTGAAGTGTAGCAAGAGTCTAATTTGATATTGGTATATCATGTTAGATCTTCCCTCACATGTAAAATATATCTGGATAATATTCAACATTTTATCAAAACTCTCAATCAGGTGGCTCCTAGGAACTCCCTTAGACAAATTGTCTTTCTGATAGTCTAGCTTGAGGAAATCCTTGGAAAAGGCTGCATTGAGGATCATGGATTTGAACCACCTCTCACCAGTGTTGGGTATCTCAGTGGTTGCTGCAATAGTGGATTAAGATACCTCCAACTCAAGGATTCTTAACTTGGTCTTAATTCCATCATAGTTTAAGGCAAACTGCCTTGCTACTTTAGGGTGACCCCTTTGCATTTTTTAACAAAAAGAGAGGCAACCAACCCTTTGGAAAACCTCCCTCATCATAGGATCAACATCAAACAGGTGCATGTCAGAAGGCGCAGTCTTGACCACACTCCCTCCCTTCTGAGAGTTCTTATTTTGAGGTGTATCCATGGATAGAAGTAGGGGATCAAAGACTGTAATGCTATGAGAGGTAAAGAAACCAAACATAGGAAGGTGATCCTTAATTGGTCATTCAGGGATTTCCTCCAACTCACTTCTGGATTAACAAGAGACTGGTTTGATGGTTTAAAATGAGGAAACGATACTCTGAGAAATGATATGAAGGGAGACTGCATTGTTTTGGTTTTAGACTGTAATTAAGCCACCATACAAGGTCCTCAAAGCTTTAAAAAGGTATGGGCTCCTAACTCCTCACTACAAGTAGACTTGTGAGATGAAATTATAACATGACACAGTGAAAAAGGGGAGTTAATTGTTGGAGCTATGAGCATAGAAGATAGTAAAGGTTTGATAGGTAATTTGCAATGCTAGAACAGGGGATCCATAGAGAAGTCTAGCAGTGGTTTCAATAGTGCAGCATGGGCAATTGTGAGCCAAAATGATAGCTGGGCATTCAAAATCTGAAGCAAAAGGTCTGAGTTCCATTGGAGCAAAAATTCATCATGAAAATGGCTATGGAGTGTGCTAGAAGAAGAGGTATAGAGGTTGGTTGGTGAGAGAATTTGTAGCTTGCAGTGCCAGACACTACCAAAATATAAGACAGAGATATCTTAACAATCTTCAATGCAGCTGAAATGGCTCATGAAGTACCTGGATGTTATAGATGATAAATGGAAGATCTGCAGCAAGCCTGGATTTGTTACATCCACTTCAGGCTCCAATTCACCTCAAACAGATAATCCCGTAGCGCAATTCGCAGCTCTATCTGGACTAGTGGTTTCAGCAGGGCCGAGCTTAGGAGGAATATTTAAAATTGGTAAACAATTAGAACCTCATAAACGACCAAATCTTAATATTCCTTTTAAATACAAGGGTGCTGAAAAAAATGAAGGACATAACATTAGCTTGATGATGGTGAATGATGGTAAAGGAGAAAATGTGCAACGGTGCGCTATGAAAATGCCTAGTGAGTTGGCAGCACCCTTTTCAAAGTTTGATTTGACTCCTTCACAGGCATAGGGACATAGTGGAAAGGATCAAGTGGATGAGTCGATGGAGTGACTTGTCAGGTTGCTAGACTCATGGGGTCGATAATGCTAGATGTCAAGTCAAGTGATGAGTCCAAGAAATAAACCACAAAATGAACCTAGGCTATAAACCATAGCCATGGGCCAAAAATGTGAGCCAAAACCCAATCCTTTATTTGTTTAGAATAACCTAAGAAAAAAACAAAAGGGAAAAATAAAACAAACTTAAAAACTAAAGGGTAAAAATTAAAACCTAAGGGAAAAAATGACTCATGACAACTTCATGTGATAACACTAAGAACCACATAGCTCTTTCTCTCCTTGTCTTTCCCAAAACTTTCCTTCCTTAGTTGTGCACCCTTGTTATCCTATAGTCTCTCCAAAGTTCACAATCACATACTGTCACATCCTTTGGGGGTGTCATCCCCCTTCAAGGACCTCGTCACCAAAAATAATCATTTTGCCCCTTGCGGACCCAATTTCCCAAACAAACCCATGCACTAATCAACCATCATTCCCATTAGGTTTGATGCATCAAACCTTGGTGCATGTTGGCATGGGGGAAGACACAGTGTTCAATGCTACAACAACACACCAAAAAAACCCTAACTACTAGCCCTTTCAGCAACACCTACGAAGCAGATGAAGTCTCACCCGAAGTAGAGGCAAGGGTGGGTGTAGGAATCAGATGTCTGCACACTTAGCTGGGACACAGATCTGTGATTGTAACACCTTAACAGAGCACTTAGCAGTTATAACTCATGAATTTTCAGTCTTAGTCTACAATGCAGCTAAACCCTAGTAAATAATCAACACAGTATTCACACAGTTTCAATAGATCCAAGCACTAAGCATACTAACATAGATCAGATCTAGCATTCATTTACATTATCCATCACTAAGATACCATATTAGATTCATCTACCATCTAACAATGCACTAATCATTTAATCACATAAAAAAGAAAGAAACCATAAAGCACAAATCATTCACAACACAGGATATACGTGGTTCACCCCCACCCTGGGGCTACATCTACCAACTCTTTGTCTTATTTATTAGCTTCTCTCAATCTTCTACATGCACATATCCACAAAACCCTACTTTGCATAGGACAGGACATCTGCGCACACTCCACCGGATCCTCCTTCCCCTAGTAGATCTAGGCACAAAGCCTTACATAGCCTTTTACAGTCAATTGGACTTAGCCTTGTAAGTCTCACACAACATGTACAAAGAAATTACAACCATTACTTGCACTTAGCACCACATACTTGCCTCTTTATACTTACATCGCCTAGCATCTATTTATACATTACAAAAATGGGCCTAAGCATGGGTAAATCCATGGGCCGACATCCCCATACCCATTACATAAGACCAAAACCAAAAAATCCCTAAAAAGGGGTCGATATCTGCTTCGACTTGTACTCCACCTTTGATAGCCTATCGAAGTCCCAAAAGTAGGTCAAATATGACCAGGAATCCTCAAAACTTGTTCAAGGGCCAACAGGCCCCCAACACTCACATGTGACTCATCCCGAGTCACTCTGATCTGGGTAGCTATGCTTCGAAAGCCTCGAGCTTGGCTCAAGCTGCTTCGACCTGTTATTGTGCCAAGGCATCCTACTCGGTGAAATCTTGGATAACTACTTCATTGATAGGTCTCTCTAAACATTGTTCAACTGCAATGACTACTTGTTCCAACTCGGTGCCTCGACCTTCAATCTCCTCAAATAGTTGGCAAGATTCATCCTGGACTGGTTGGAGCCTCTGAGTCACCTCCATAACTTTTATCTATATGGTGTGGACCTGTTGTTGAGAAATGCGTTGTTCTTGGGACCACTTCATCCTTTCAACCGCTGATAGGAGATTCAACTGCGTCTATACCATTGTTTCTTGTTGCTTCGCTTCTTAGAGCTGTGACTCCAGTTCCTTAAGATCAGTATCTTCAGTGAGTCGCTCATAATTCTACGCACTACAAGAACTCAACTGTTTACATTCCAAATTGAATGCTTTGATCCTTTCAACTGCGCTTCAGGCAGTGGCCTCTCTTTGATCTCACATGTCCTGTGGGGTGTTTGGTACTGTTCAGATCTCAAGGTCTGTTATTCTTTTTTGAAGGTGTTGGCTAGCTTCTGCAAGCTATGCTAATTGATGTTCCACTGGGTCTTCCTCCTTTTTCTCTAATCCTGTCACAGAGTGAAGTGCTCCGTTGACTGCTTCTTTTACTCCTACCTGCTCTGCAAGAAAGTTCTCTTTCTCTTGCTGGATTTGTTCTTTTTCTTCTTCAAACTTATCTTGGAGGGAAACCTTCTCCTGCTGCTCAACTTGGCATTTCTCTATGACCACCTTTTTTACTTTTTTTAGGGCCTTTGTGGCCTATTCAATTTCTTCCTGTGCACGATGAAGGTGAGCTTTGGTTGCATCAGCTAGTCTATGGAGTTGGGCAGGCTCATTTACCAACTCAAGTGTTTTTGATGGTGGGGGCGTAGTGGATACTATGCATCTACACTGAAGGGCCTGTTGTACCCCTCTGAGTTCATCCTTGACTCTGTTGTACATCTCCTCCTACTTGGATTCATGTTTCTACAAGATTTCCTGTGAGGTGTCATTCACAGCTGCGATCATGAAGTCAAAGTCATCGATAGTGAGGATGGTCTGCATCTTAGTCATGGTGGCTCTGGATTTCTTTAGGGAAGTGGGTTTCATGGGAGAAACCTTCCTTTTCTTCAAGGGATCAACCTCATTAGTAGGATCCCTAGGAGGTGTTACTTCACCTTACTTCTACTAGTCTTCTTTGTCGTTTGTCTCTTCTACTTCGCATCACCCCCTTGGCCAAGTGATACTGAAGTAGTCTTTTCCGGTGTGCTTCTCAATTCTTGGACTTCTTTGGTCTTATTCCTTCTTTTTTCTCCAGATGTGTCATGTTATTTGTGAGAAGCCTCTGAGCTATCAAGTTCGGGATCAAACATCTCAGCAGGGTCAGCAGGGAGAAGGAGGTCTACTGACCAATCCTTAGTTATTTCCTTGAGGTCCTCCTCTGTGAGCTTGTAGTATGAATACAAATCCTCTTTGTGCTCATCTACTTGCTCAATGATATATATGAAGTGTTTATTTGTGTGAAACTTCATGAGGGTTTGGAACCACTGCAGGGTGTTTGGCATCATGCGAGGTTCAACTTCGATAGCCCTCTTTAGTTGGAGATAATATGTATGAAATACCACATTCAACTGCCATTGTTTTCCCATATTGCTCAAGTACCAAAGTGTGGTGAACTTCACAAAAATTGGCTCGAATGGTTCAATGTCCAATAAGGTCGCACCTTCCGGCATCCCCCAAGCAGTAAACACGATGAGGATTAGGAGCTAGCTAAAGTGGAACTCGTAGCCCTAATCTTGAGCTTCACAAAAATCTAATTCCAGTTGGTTCACTAGGTACTTTTCCCAATTCATCTGTAGGCCTTCCACGCATTTCCCACCAAGTTCAACGACAAAGACTGTGACCTACGTGGGTCTTTTCTTTCTCACTAGATTTCCTGTGATTAATTGGCATGCTAGGTGCACTGTGCCATTCTGGATGGAGGCTACCTTGTAGCCTCGTGTCCCCTTCTCAACATCATCGTATGTATCTTTGATCTTTTGTGCTAATGCGCGATCTGCAGCCTTCCCTAGATAGAAGGCCTGCAGTTCATGTCCTTTCATGCTTAATTCGATGATCCTATGGATCAACATCGAATCGACTATGATACATCAGTCTAGCCATAGATAGCCACCTTGGAAGCATGACAGTAGGATCTTAACCCATGCGTTAACCTCCTAGTGCCTTCCAAAGTGCAGTGTCTTCATTACATTCAAGAGGGTGGACTGCACGAGGTCCTTAGTCCACTGTTGGGGGATTATTTTCAATTTCTTCCCCTTATTCCTGGTCAAATACTTGTAAGGAGAAAGCATGCTATAATTATTATGGCCCCCTAGGCTGAATTCGTTGAACTTCAACGTCGTGATCTTATCTTGTTGCATCCTAACTATATGTATCCCCTTCGAGAGGTATGCAGTAACCATGGTGTAATCAAAATCCTGCAAGACACTATTACGACTCACCGTGTCGGCCATAGGTGGGATGTAGTCAAGTAATATGGTCATGATTAGCTTCGTGTTTTCTAGGTCATCTCTATGCTTGGTTCTCTTCTCTGTTTCTAGTTGGGATGGTCTGGATCCACGAGCAATCAATGGAGAGGATTGTACTCCCCTCATCGATGATGCTTGTACACCCACATACATTACCCTTTTAGACATTTCTCTTTTATTCATGAGGTCGATGAGTACCTCCTTAATAGACTCTTTGATTGCGCTAAGTTCTTCATACATACACGCTCGTGTTTGAATATCTCAAGTTTGAAGAGAAACTACTCAATGCAATGGGATGGATGGTGATAGCTCGATGATCACTGCGTGAAATCAACTAATCTACAGGCTCAAATAATTACAGTTGGAAAAAGTGTTCTCGGTGCAAGGCTCGATGGAATAAGTAGACAACTAGGTAACGAATCTCTCCAATGGGCGAGAAGCCTTCATTAATTCAGTTTTGTCTGTTATGGCACAATCCCAATGGTCTAATGGTGATCTTTTTGATCATAAATGTCATTCTAACTATTTGGGGTGTCGTTCTAACAGTTATACTGTTTCCAACGACTATATTGCTTCGCCATGGTGAAGTGCCATGTTGTGCTCTACTGATATCCCAACGAAGTTCAAATTATGGAATCCTTCCTTCTACGAAGTTCCCTCCAGAACCTTCTGTAACTTTTTGATCTTTTCTCTCTTCTTACTGATCTTTCTATCCTTTTTCCCAGTGGTCTTTGTCTCAGTATTCCTCTTTCCATTCTGATTCTTGTCTTCTTTTGGCATAGTAACTTCACGTTGTTGATATTCTTTCGTAGGGTTCATGGCTAATACTTCTTTTCTAGATGAGGTAGGTGCTTGTGAGTCTTCCTATGTTCTTTCAACTTCAACACCCAAGTTTCTGGTTCTAAGTATCTTTGATCTGTTCTCTTGTTCTTCAATCAAGTGTGTTATCCTTTTAGTCATGAAATCTCTTAGTTCTTGCTTTTTCTGTTCAAGGTCTTCTTCTTGCTTCCTTCGGATCTAATCCTTCTCGATCCAGGTTTTTCCTAGTAATATAGAAAATGGGGCATTGTTCTCAATAAATTTAACAATCTCAAAATCTTGCTCTGTTGAATTTCCATGAGCACTCATAGATGTCTGGGTAAGTCTTCCACATAGGGTTATCATCTTTCCTCTAAATAATCCTATTCCTCCCAATGAAGGAATCATAGCAGGCTTTCCTAAAGTTTCCCATGTTCTTTCTGTCATGATATTCACCTTTGTTTCTTCATCCAAAACACAGTCAATGTTGAAGTCTCCTATTCTTTCTTCTATGCATTATTTTTCTTTGAAGACCTTTGATAAGATGATATTTCGGTGATCATTTAGGGTTTCTTTCATTTGTAGCAATACATCTTCTGAATTTTTTTTGGGTTCTACCATGATCTCAGTGTATTGACCTTCCTTAGGGTATTCTTGTCTCATATTGTTGGCACAGGGGCAGACCCAAGGTTCAACGCTACAACAACGCACCAAAAAAACCCTAACTATCATCCTTTTCAGCAACAACTGCAAAGCAGATGAAGTCTCACCCGAGGTAGAGGCAGAGGTGGTTGCAGGACTCCAGTGTCTACAACCTTAGCTGGGACACAGATCTATGATACTAACACTTAACAAGGCAATTAGTAGTAAATATTCATCAATATCCAGTTCTTAGCTACAACGTAGTTAAACCTTGCACTCAACAAAGATAAACCCTAAACTGTAGATCATCACAGTCTTGACCCAAATCTAATATATTTAAGAACTAAGAACAATTACATAAGTCAGATCTAACATCCATCCATATTATTAAGCACAAAGCATCAACAGATCTATCTATCATTCATCTATCTAAAAGAACTAAGCAAGTAAACACATAAGCACATCAATACATTTCACAAAGCATAGAAACACAACATGTACGTGGTTCAACCACACCCTGGGGCTATGCCCACCAACTCTTCTCTTCTTTATTATCTTTAGTCAAGATTCTTAGAGGCACATAACATCCAAATCCTACTCCGCAGAAGATAGGAGATCTGTGCGCACTCTGCCAGATCCTCCTTCTTCGAGCTAGGGTACAACACCAAGCCTTTACACAACCTCTTATAGTTACTTGCACTTAGCCTTGCAAGCCTCACATAGTATGCACAAATCCAAATCACACAGATCTACTTGTGAAGCTAGCAACAACCACTTGCACTTAACATTGCAAGCACCACTTACTTACATTGCCTAGCTTTCTATTTATACATTACAAAATAGGCCTAAACATGGGTAAACCCATGGGTCAACATTCCCATACCCGTTACACATTCCCAAAACCCAAAAATCCCTAAAAAGGGGTCAAGATCTTGCAATCTCTTCTTCGTCTTGCGCTCCACCTTCAACAACCTGTCGAAGTCCCAAAAATAGGTCGAACATGACCAAGAATCCTCAAAACTTGGTCAAGGGCCAACATGCCCCCAACACTCACCTGTGAATCATCCCAAGTCACTTTGATCTAGGTAGATATACATCAAAATCCTTGATCTTGGCTCGAGCTGCTTCGACTTGTTGTTGTGCCAAGGCCTCTTGTTCGGTGAACTCTTGGATGACTGCTTCGTTGACAGGTCCCTCTAGGTGTTGTTCAGCTGCAGTGATGACCTGTTATAGTTTTTCTCCTCTTTTCGATGACACTTGTACACCTACAGACATTACTCTCTCAGACATGACTCTCTAAGTCATGAGGTTGATGAGTAATTCCTTCACAGACTCTTCGACTGCACTGAGTTCTTCGGACATACAAGCTCGTGGTTGATTATCTCGGGTTAGAAGAGTAACTAGTCAATGCAACGGGATGGGTGGTGTTAGCACTTGGTAAATTTCCTAGAGGTTGAAAGCAGAGAAAATGTACTAAGGTAACTTTATCCAACCACTTTTGAGGCTGGGATCTAGCCCTTCCAACTTCAGAGAGGGATCTCTCTATATGATTTAGCTATGGTTCAAATTTTAAATATTAGGCTAGGTAAATAAATAGGTCGGTTTTTGTTGTCATAGTGTTTGTCGAGTTGGTTGAGACAGTCTACACATCCATTAGGCTATGGGGGTCTATGTTTTTAATAAAATATGAAATCCGAACCAGAAATGCAAAGGAAAACTTTCACAGGGCGAGATAATATAATCAATGGATTCTTTAGTAGCATAAATGATGAATAGCAGAAGAGATGAGAAAGATAATTTCAACAAAGAAGAAGTTAAGAATTTCTTTATTGAAAACACCAGAAGATAAAACACTAAAATATTTCAAGTCAGAAATAGGGTATACGAGATAAATCTTGCAACGTTCGTTACTTCTAAAGATTAGATTTAGAAAACAATATGATAACAAAGCGAGAATAATATTCAACTTAGAGAGAAAAACATCACCAGTGAATACACGCAAGAATCCTGTAAAAGTGCCTCTTTGTATTAATGGAAGATCTCTTCAAAAATATTACAGTCTGATAGATTCAGGGTGCGAAGATCAACAACCCCCAATACTTCAAAAGATGAAGTATTTATAACTCAAATTACAAACTATCCTGTCATTAATGATCAGGACGTGCTAAATCTATTTTTAGCCTAACTAACTTAACAAATTGCATAAATCTAGGAATTGCTTGATGATGTGGTGTAACTGCATCTTGGTTTCTGAGTGGGCCGTTGATGAAGCCTCTAGACGACCTCATCTGACTAGACAAATGACTGGACTGGGAAAGCTCATCTGCTACTCGATCATATCACAGAGTTCCTCCCATCAAAGATGACTGGGCATGTTGACTTTAAGTAGCCTTCGATACACTTCATCCATTTCTGTGTACTTGGAGAAGGTAGGCTTGGTGAGGAAGATATATCGAATCTCATGTTGGATACTGATGTCCCACTGAAGAGCATCTAGAAATGCCTTGCTAGTGATGCTCCCTTGAATTCCTGAAACTTTGAACTGTCCTTAGCCACATCGGCCAATCTCTTCTTGTAGTCTGGGAGTGTCATCAGTTTATCATTTATTACCTTCAGACCAGGAAGACCTTTCTTCTGTAGAGCCTCAATATTACTAAATAATCTTTGTACCCCTAGGTCCATGGCTTGAACCTTTTCTTCCAGCTAAAGCATTAATCCTCTCTTGGACAAAACTCTTTTGACCTCAAGGATGGTCTCTGTTCTATCATCAATTTTCATCTCTTCCAACTCTTCCCTGGTCTTAGAATTTAGGAACTTGATGATCTCATTCGCCTGTGTTGGCATCTCTCCCAATTCTGATATTATCTTCTTGATGGCATGTTTGCTTCTCTGCACCAATTTATTTTTCTCAAACATTATCTGTATCACGGGCAATATCTCATTCATGGACTTGGTGATTTCTATCCATACAACTTCTCTAACCTCGTCCAAAGTTTTTCCTGCCATTGTTTGCTTCCGGAGCTATTGTAACTCCTGTTTGAGCTGATCGATCACCTGCTTTTCCTTGGAGAGGCTGTTCTGAAAGGAATATTTGAGTTCCTGAAGGTTCTCAATCTCCTTTTTGAGCCTGCTGATCTCTGTTTCCTGCAGGTTCATCTTTTCCATAGACTTAGCCAGGTCGGTTGTCTTCTCCAGGGATGTCAATGGAGTCGCAAATGGGACTTTTGTCATTGATGTTGTGCTCATTACTGAAATTGGAATAGCACTCAATGGAATGACTTCCATTAGCTTCAGTTGCTCTTTCTCTCTTAATAGCTTCTCCATCTCAGCTTCCATTTCTTTAAGCTGTGCATTCTTCTCCATGAGTAGCTTGAGAATTTCATCTTTCTCTCCTTCTTTTTTTGCTATATCCTTCGCCTGTGAATCCTCTGTGGGCAGGAGCTTCAATTGTTTCCTCAAGGAGCTGATGTCAACATTCTTCTTCTTAATCATATCCTCAACTGCTTTCACATTCGAAGGATCGTAACCAATCTTGAGGACCAGTTCCTCCAAAGTCTTGATTCTGTTGTCCTTGGCAAAGGATGATATCTTCTCTAACTTCAATTGTGTTTGAACATTGTTCAGGGACACTTGTAGTTTGGATGCAGTAGTGGAAGCATGCACTAGCGTGTAAAATACCATTTCCCCTGTTTGCTTGTGCAGATCCATCTGATCGGCTGGATGCATGTCCTTCGTCTAGAATTCGAAGGTGGCCCTTTTGTAGTCAGTGATCACCTTTGGATATGGTACCTGTTCCTAGAGGAATGACATATGCATTCTTCCCTTCTCGGTGTCAAATGTCGACAACACCCTATGTTGTGCAGTCGACGTTTGCTTCCAGAACTGGGCGCAAGTACTGTTGGTCAAGGTCTCGTTCCTTTTCTTGATCATCTCATACTTTTCAAAGATACTCAGCTTCGATCCCACCTTGCCTGGTTGGGTGGTCAATGGAGAATTTGTAGATTGTTTCGGCAATGCTGAGGTTATGACCTTATGGAGGCTCGAACTGAAGGGTGGCCTATCAACTTTGGTCACTGTAGTAGACGGGGCTTCTTTTTCCCCGGTCGGGCCAGGAACTGAAAAAGTCTTAGGCCTCTTGGTATGCAGCTGGAATTCTTCGGAAGATACCTCAGTGACAGGCGGAGATAAATATTGCCTAGGCCTTTTCTCTTTTGGGACCTGTGGCGTGGTTGTTTGTGACACAGTGGTTGGGGGATCCTGCTGCTCTAATTCAACCAATGTGTTAGGCTCCCATACTGTGTGATTCACAAATTTCTCAATTTCAAGCCTAGATTCATGAACATATGGGATGTTCTTGTTTTTCACCCTCATATCAGAGATGATCCCACATGGATCGTAATGCCATGGGAAGTTCATAAAGAACTTCATTTCCCTCAGTATCCTGTCTTCTTCTTCCCCAATGCCATGATTGTTGCAGATGAAGGAGCCAATATGCTCTTTGATTCTAAGTTGTTTCTTTTTCTTTAGTGACACAAAATGGATATCATCGGAATTTATTATATGCCTTATATATTCCAAAGAAAAAATTATGATAGGCAGATACTTGGGCAGCTTATATGGTGCCAACTCGCGCCTGTATACTCTGATCTCGGTGTAATCTTGGTACAAATACCAATCCCCTCTCTTTGTGTTATCTGAGAGATGCAGGATCCTCTAAACTTCATCATTTATCAGAGGCTCGGGCCTGCCTCCTAGCATACTTACCATAGGGTGGTAGAATTGATCAATGAACTCCTTGAAACTAAACTCTGTGGAGTTGTGCTTAAGCAAGGAGGTCCATGCTGTCACTGCCTAGGGTCTACCATCTCCATCCATCTTCTACATGGAAAAAATGAATTTGTCCACTTGGAAGAAGATGAACAAGTACGCCAATATGGATGAGTATCGGAACATGCCTTCCGTGGAGAAATTCATGAACTGTTCATGAATATTGTTCACCAAGAATGTGCTGAAGTCAAACTGGGTGGTGGGATTTTCATCAGTAGAGAAGATGGATAGAAAACCTAGAATGGATTCATCTACCCACTGATCATAATAGTATCCTAACAAAACACAAAGCGAAGAGATGATCTGGTTTCCTTTAGTCGAGAACATGGAAGAAGGATTTGTGGAGGGAAATTGAGCAGATGGGGGTAGGAAAAGCTTGAATATTTGAGCCCTTTGAGGGAAAGTCATTTTCTGGTATAATTCTATAAGAATTTCTAGGTTAAAGGGTGATGCAGAGTCGACTCATGGGATTTGTATCATCTGGTTGATAGATTCGGGTGTGATGAGGAAAAGGATCTCTCCGTACGAGGAGGTGATGGCTCTTTTCTCGGGAATGTAGTGGGCTTGGCACTTGAGAACGAATTCTGGAAAAAAGTGGATCTGAGGGAAGAGGTAAAGGGGTAAGTTGGACTCCCAGAGTTCAATTTCATCACTCTGGTCCAGAAAGACTTCCTTGAGCCATGACTGAAGGTCTGCAAAATCAAAATCACACTTTGTATTCGCGATTAAGTGGTCTTTGTCAACCAGTGGGATCTTGTCAAGGTTGACATTAGGTGAGAGAAATGAATTCTCCTCTCCTTATGCTTGTTTGGAATTTGGCACCATTACTGCAATAGTACCTGCAAGAAAAACAACATTAGCGGAGTGGTTGTTGGTGGGGGAAACTGATTGTAATGGAGGAGAAAATGGGGTACATCTCTCTGGTGCGATGAGTGGGTAAATGGTGAAAATAGGAAGAAAAGGATAGTTTTGAGTAAATGGGTGTCCGTTGGGCGCGGGAGACAGGTTAGCTGGTTAACGGATAGGTCATCCAGTAATAAATGGCCAACGGATCACTTGGAGTGTGAGATGGCAGGTGCCGGTGGCGGAGGGATACGGATGAGTGACGTGGTGGCTACCGATTGGGGTAAAGTTCATAGTGAGGGGGCTTGCCATGAGCGAATGGGGGGGGGGGAAACTGACAGCAGTTATGGGGCGTGACTATTTTGGGAAAGGTGGATGGTGACATCCAGAGATGACGATGGTATGTTAGAAAATAGGAGATGATGGGACTCATGGCCATTAGATTGTTGCCACGTATAAAGAGGGGCCCGCCAGAGGAAAGATACCATTCCGGAACCCCCCCCCCCTCAGTTAAAAGCATAACAGTTGGGGGGGTCCGAAAAACATCTTGGGCCGTTGATCTGCGCGCCTGTTTCTGAGCTGCAAATCTATGCGCGTTGTTTATAACACATTTCGGACCCCCCCCCTCCATTAAAGGCAGAATGGACAGGGGGGTCTGGAATTCAACATTGATCGTAGATTTGCGTGCTTGATCATGAGCCGTCCAGATGTGCATGGGTCTTATCAGCAATTCCGGACCCCCCCCCTCCGTTAAAGATAGAACGATCGGGGGGGTCCGGAAAGACCTGTCCACCATAGATATGAGCACGATCATCTGGACCATTGATACATGAACAAAGCATAAGTGAGGGCACGGAAAATACATGTTCCTAGAAACTTAGGGTAAGTTCTTTTCACAGGTTTTCTCCAAAACTTTTCATCTCTACACCACCAAGGGGTTAGTTGAACAACATTTTAGGTATCCAAATCATGGTGCAACATTGGTCATCAAATTGGTTCTTATTGAAATAAATCAATAAAGCAACTAGCTTATATTCTAACCTAGCTTCCTATGACAATTAACCCAGACTAGACTGTTGGGTGAAGAATTTACTCTACCCTGGGGCTATCTGACCAAGATTAGACAGTCTAGCTAGATTTAGTCACTAATCTAACCTAGACACTTTGGCTAAGATTAAATTGTTTAGACAAACTCATTCACTACCCTATCAACATCAATTTAAAAAGAACTTGGCCATGCTTGAAAGGTATAGACCAAGTTACTATCATTGCATGGGGATTTTATTGAATTCTTTTATGCCCTCTTTTCTTTTCTTTTTCTTTTTCTTTTTTTTTCCTTTTTTCTTTTCTTTTTCAAATTATTTGCAGAATGAAAAATCATTTGTCAACAAAAAATCACTAGAGATAGATAATATCCCAGTCACCAATTGATCCTATAACTTATAGGGTGATAACAACGACTCCACCTGGGGATGGTACTTGCCCTATGAAGTGCCAAGAATCCTGGTTCCTATCATTCCGAAAATTTCTGCCTAGTAGCCTTCGTTGATTGATTAGTTTTATTCTCAAAAATTGGAATAACAGTGGTCAGCGTCTTAGTGCCTTCTCTTCGGGCTTCAACCAACTGACTAATGTTATTCACTTAGAAAATGCATGCGAAAATAAAAATGGTATGTACAATGGAGAGTGAAAACTCGAGTCTCTACTAGGGCGACACATAATGCTTCAACATTCTGCCATTTATAGGTCCTCCTGGCAGATCTGTCCCATCACCATTGTTTAGCAAGAAAGCATTGTTTCCCCTGAATGCTTGAATCATGTATGGTCCTCTCCACAGACTGTCAAATTTTCCATGCTTTCCCTTGTCTTCATTTCTTGTGTCCCATCTCAGCACCAAATATCCTAGCTCAAAATCGTCTTCCTTGGTTCTTTTGTCAAAGATCTTCTTGATGATTTCTTGGACTACCTGAGTCTTGTTCAAAACTTCTTCCCTATACTGTTATAAATGGATCATCTGGTTGATCCTTCTCCATGAGTCATTTGGCTTGGCTTGTGCATCTTGAAGCAACTTCATGATAGGGACTCCTAAGGAAGTGGGGAAAACTGCTTCTGTGCCATAGACCAGCTAGTATGGTGACATACCAATTGACCTTTTGGTGGTCAGTCTGTCAGCCCACAATGTGAACACCAACTTGTTATGCCATGATTTCTTGTTTTCCTGCAACGTTTTCTTGATGATGTTCACCAAGGTTTTGTTTGAATATTCCGCCAACCCATTCCCCTAAGGGTAGTAAGTTGTGGAATGTCCCAAACCAATGTGATACTGGTTGCAGAAATCTATGAGTTTCTTCGACCGAAAAGCAGTTGCATTATCAGTTATAATATTTCTAGTACATCCAAAGCGAGACAAGATATTATTTTCAAGGAATTTGATAATAATAGAGTCAGTGGCTTTCCTTCTTGGTACTTCCTCGATCCATTTGGTAAACTAATCGGTGGCAATGAGAATCCACCTGTGCTAGCCTGAAGAAGGGGGGTTTATTTATCCAATGAAGTCCAATCCCCGTTGCTGGAAAGGGGCTTCAACTGAGATCGGTTTCTGAGGTAGAGGGAGGAGTTTCCTTTTGCCTTCAAACAGTTGGCATTGATGACATGCAGTCACTTTATGATGTACATCGGCAAATAGGGTGGGCCAATAGAATACAGCTCTGAGTATTTTGTTGGCTGTGACCTTCCAGTTTAGATGGCCACCACATTCTCCTACATGAAATTCTTGTAACACTTTGTCGGCTTCATCTTTCAATAAACAATTTAACAGAATGCCTCTGGGATCTTTCCAATACAAAATGCCTTCTAGAATATAGAATTTTAAGGCTTTCAACTTTAAAAATCTAGCTTTAGTCTTAGTCAAACCAGGGGGAGCTTGAAAATTTTGAAAAACAAATATAAGGTTTGCATACCATGGAGAATTTAGAAATACCTCTCTCACGCTTGGAGTCGCCATCTCGCCCTGTTCATCTACTGCAGCTAAAAAATTAATGTCAAGAGCATGGAAATTAGATTCAGCCATTAATTTTGTCAGGCCTTGACCTTTGATTAGTTTCGTAGGCTTAATCTCTATGTTGTATTCTAAAATGACAGCAATCCATTTTCCTCTTCTTCCATCCGGATTGTCCTGGGTCAAAATGTCTTTTACTACCGCATTCAGAACATATCAAATGGTATGGGAATGGAGATTGTAGACCCTAAAATATTTTATAGCTTTTACCAAGGAAAAAGCTTGTTTCTCCATTATCTTGTAATTCAGAGCAACATCTCTTAACGCTTTACTAAAGAAAGCTATGGGCTGTTCATACCCTTCGCTATTCTTTTGTAGTAATATCGATGCTATAGTATGTTCGGAAGCGAAAGTAAAAAGATAGAAATCCTTAGTAAAATCAGGACTGATCAAAACATGGGCCTCTGTGAGTGCTCGTTTGACTTGTTTGAAAGACTGTCTGGACTCAGTGTCCCATTTTATTTTTACATCCTTTTTTAGCATATTTGTAATGTTTCTGAGGAGCTCTGCCAGATTGGGAATGAATCTTCGTAGAAAGTTTATTCTCCCGATAAAAGGATGTAATTCTTTGATGTTTCTTGGGTGTTCTAATTTTTGTATGGCCTCGATTATGTTGGGGTCTATTTTGATTCCGTCCTTGGAGATGATGTGTCCTAGCAGTTTGCCTTCCTCTAATCCGAAAAGGATTTTCTTAGGATTTAAAGAAATCCCAAACCTTCTACATTTTTCGAAGACTCGTTTGAGGTGTTGCAGGTGTTCGTCATCACATCGGGAAAACATAGTTACATCATCCAAATAGATGACAATAAACTTACCCGATTCCTCCACAAAGGAGATATCCATCGCTCTCTGGAAACTGGCTCCAGCATTCATCAAACCAAAAGGAATTTTCACATACATGAAAGTGCCCCATGGTGTGATGAAAGAGGTTTTGTCTTGGTCATTTGGGTGAACTAGGACCTGATTATAACCTGAGAACCCATCCAGCAAAGAGATTCGATTGGATCCGACCACCCTTTGTAGGATGTGGTCCATTTTGGGCAAGGGGTAATTGTCCTTCAGGGAGACCTTATTCAAATTTTAGAAATCAATGCACAGCCTGATTTCCCTGGATTTCTTACGCGTCGGGACCAAATTCGAGACCCATTTGGAAAAACGCAACGAGACTATGATTTTGGCATCATACATTTTTTTAATCTCCTTTTCTATCAGAGGGAGTAACTTGGGATTTATTCTCCTAATTTTCTGTCTGAACGGTTTTTGGTCTTCTTTTATTGGAATCTGGTGTTGTATGATGCTGGTATCATAAGCTTTCAAATCCTCATAACCCCAGGCAAAAACATCTGAATATTCTTTGAACAACTCAATGTATATGAGTTTTCCCTCAAGGGGTAATGATTTAGACAATTTGACCATCCTGGGTTTCTCTTCGGTCCCTATATTGCAGTCTTCTACCTCTTGTCCATTGGCTTCAATTTTCATTTTTTTGGCTACGTCGTTAAAATCAAACAAGTCCTCTAAAGGAACTAGACCCCTAGGAAAAAAATTACTTTTCAAATGCAAAATATCGGCCTCCATCTCATCATTGCCTAATTCTCCAAAATCTATGCTATTTACACTATCAATTTCAAAATCAGATCTATTTACATTTTCATCTTCGTTCTCTAAATCTATATTTGTACATTTAAAATCATTTTTACACTGCAAAAAGTCTTTGATTTGATCATCATTACCAAACACTTGCCAATACCTGATATTGTCGGTAACGGTTGGTCTACATTTTACCTCTACTGTGTATGGGCGAGTTGAGCGGAAAGGAATCTTACATGTGGCTACTGACGTAGCCAATCCGTCCGAAAAAAAATATTTTGTCCCCTCAGAATTACCTGCAAGTAAACTTCAGTGAAAAATCTCAGGGCATCAACAACAACATTCCTATAAGATCTAAGACAGGGATGCTTCGCAGCATACTCACCTTTAATTTGTTTGATTATTAACTCATAATCACCCCTTACCATAATCTGTTTGGCACCAAATTTTTTTAAAAGCTTCAAACCTAGCATCAAGGCTTCATACTCAGCGATATTGTTAGTCCATTGGAAATTTAATTTGTAAGAGTGGTTTTCCGAATACTTGGTTCTGTGATTGTGCAACCAAACTCCTGCTCCGGCTCCTTCTTTTCTTACTTCTCCATCAAAATCCATGCTCCAGAAATCTGCCGGTATCTCTTTAGTTATCACATTTTTCTTCCTTGCTACCTCAATGATTTCTTGGCCTTCATCCTGACTAGATGTATCTTCTCCCAGCTGAGTATCTTTCTCTCCCGTGTCACCATCATTGTACAAGATAAAAGAATCCAAGTCAGAATGCGCAGAGTAAAGAGGATAGTTGTATGGTTTTTCTTGGCTACTAACCATGTATTTCATCAATGTTTCTTTGTATAGCCTTCTTTGTTGCTCAAAAATTGGGATAGTGGCATGCGACATATCTAGCTGCAGGGTACCTCTCAACTTAGCCCCCCAAGATCGGGATAGCAACATCCCATACTTCGGGGGAATGTCTGCAACTACCACATCCATGACCATGCTCTTTGTAGGAATCTGAACCAGGGTGATACATAGGTCCTTTATCAAACCATTGCATCTAACTTTACTGGAGTCAAATGAGTGTAAATCCTTGTAAGGTCTGGTGAACTCCAGTCCTAGTTTCTCCATCACTGCTTTAGGCATCAGATTGTGGGAAGCATCCGAATCCAGCATAGCGTTATGCAAGATCAGGTCATGTATGTTTAGACTGATGTAAAAAGGAGCGAAATCACCATTATCGTCTCGGTAATCTACTTCAGGTTTGAACAGAAGTTCAGGTTGATAATCTGTAAGGTTCATAGTATCATAATGGTTTGCTGATCCAACGGTTAAGGCTTTTGTACCTATGTTGGGTTCAATGGTCAGTACTTTAATCACTTGTGAATGATAAGCATCTTTGTTCATCAACTCAGAAAGTGGAATGGGAATTTTTACTTTGGCTAATTCTCCCTCAAGGTTGAAAGGTGTAGGAACTCTGCCTTGGCTCATCAATTCTAGTTTTTCCACCACACTCTTCTGGCCATAAGTACTTGGTGGATTAACAGGTGAAACCTGGGGCTGTGATGATATTTTCATAATAGTAAGGTTTTTCTTCGTTGGGACTTTGGCAGTGCTCTTTTCAGGAATCTTCTCGGCAGATGGCTCAGAGGCCTTCTTGGTTTCGATTACCTTCTTCGTTTCAATCGTCTTTTTTGGGGAACTCCCTTCTGTCTTTTTACTCCGTAGATTATACTGCTAGTGTACCTCCAAAATGGCATTTTCGAATGCCTGTTGTTTTGCATCTTCAACTTCTTCACTTACTTTTGTTTGATTGAGAATAAAATTTTCTTTCTCGTCTTGGGTAAGGAAAATAGCTTCGTTATCAAGAATGCCCATGAGATTTATGTGAGTATCCTCCAATTCCTCGATTACTTCCTCTCCTTCATCAGCATAATTTTCTTGTAGGGTAGGTATGATCCGTTGATCCAAACCTCTCTGCTCTCTTTGATCCCTAGGATCCCTCTGTCTGATTTGAGGAGGGTTTCTCCTGAAGTTAGGATTCTGAACCTGAGGAGCTGGTGGGTTTTCTCTTAGAGGATTTCTGTCTGACACAGTAAGTCTTTCCATCATTCTTTCCATTTCTCTGGCCAAGAAATCTAATTTGGAATCTGAGTTTGATGTGGAAGGTTCCTCTTTAATTGTGACTCTCCTCTCTAACCTCTAACGTGCCCTTTTTGCCAACAAATTGGCTTCCACACTTATTGCACTTTTCTGCATGTCTTCCAAGGTGGCATAATTTCTTTCCCTTAGTTGGTATGACATATCAACGTCAAAACCATCAGGGAATTTTATCAATGCCAAACCCTATGGAGGTTTGATTTCAACTGGGATTGCGTTGTACAGGTTATTGAAATGAGTGCAGTAATCTTGTACTGTCTCACCTTGATTTCTTCTAATATTTTCGTATTCTGACAATATTTGGAGAGGGTTTTTCTTTACCTGACATCTGTCTAGAAAATTCCTTTGGAATGTGATAAGGTCAAGGACTGAGGCGGCATGCAAAACTTTGTACCATTTTTTAACGTCACCTGTCAGACTTTGGGCAAAAAATCTCATTTGAACGTCAGCCTCATCTACTTCATGCAGATCAAAATAATCATTTATTTTATCTACGTGTTGTTGTGTGCTCAAAGGTTCTATTGCATCGAACTGTGGAAGTCTCGTTTGATAGTCTTGGGGCATGGCATGAAGAGGTGCAGCCAACACCAAGGGAGCATATCTAGCTGCCATGATGGGTGGAGGAGGTGGGATAACAAACTAGATGATCGATGAGGTAGCGACTGAAGATGAGGACGAGGAGGGACTGGATAGCACCGAGGGAGTGGTTTGCGGTTTAGCAGTGAGAGACAAAACTTCAGGGGTTCAGGGTTGTAAAATGGTTGGGTCGAAAATGATTTGAGTCACAAAACTATCAGACCATGTTCTAACCAGGATTTGTTGGGAAAAGGTGTCAAAGTCAGGGTTTTGAAAGGTAACGAGTTCCCCTGAAAAGGTAAGGGACTTATGAAAGGGAGTATGACTTACTGAGCCTTCAGCTACGGTCTTTTTCCTGATCAACTGTTCTGGGTTATCTATCACTATCGCAGGTTCTGGGTCTGGATGAGATCAAGTATAAACTTTCTTGGGATTCAGATTTCTTTGTCATTTATATATATATACTTTTTATTTTTATGATTCCGAAAATAATATGTACAAATTTTAATCAACCTCTGAACATTACTTTCTTCTCAAATTTGCAATCTTTCAGGAACAAACTTCAATATCTCTGGAACAAAATTTCTTCTAGAAATAAACTTTTAGTTTTGTTCCTCCCCAGTGGAGTCACCACTATGTAAGCACTTGGTAAATTTCCTAGAGGTTGACAGCAGAAGAAATCTACTAAGGTAACTTTATCCAACCGCTTTTGAAGCTAGGATCTAGCCCTTCCAACTTCAGAGAGGGATCTCTCTATATGATTTAGCTATGGTTCAAATTTTAAATATTAGGCTAGGTAAATAAATAGGTCGGTTTTTGCTGTCGTAGTGTTTTTCGAGTTGGTTGAGACAGTCTACACATCCATTGGGCTATGGGGGTCCGTGTTTTTAATAAAATATGAAATCCGAACCAGAAACGCAAAGGAAAACTTTCACAGGGCGACATAATATAATCACTGGATTCTTTAGTAGCATAAATGATGAATAGAAGAAAAGATGAGAAAGATAATTTCAACAAAGAAGCAGTTAAGAATTTCTTTATTGAAAACACCCGAAGATAAAACACTAAAATATTTTGAGTCAGAAACAGGGTATACGAGATAAATCCTTCAATGTTCGTTACTTCTAAAGATTAGATTTAGAAAACAATATGATAAAAAAGGGATAATAACATTCAACTTAGAGAGAAAAACATCACCAGTGAATACACGCAAGAATCCTGTAAAAGTGCCTCTTTGTATTAATGGAAGATCTCTTCAAAAATATTACAGTCTGATGGCTTCAGGATGCAAAGATAAACAACCCCCAATACTTCGAAAGATGAAGTATTTATAACTCAAATTACAAACGATCCTGTCATTAATGATCAAGACGTGCTAAATCTATTTTTAGCCTAACTAAATTAACAAATTGCATAAATCTAGGAATTGCTTGATGATGTGGTGTAACTGCCTGTTGGTTTATGGGTGGGCCGTTGATGAAGCCTTTGCATGACCTCATCTGAATGGACAAATGAATGGACTGGAACAACTCATCTTCTACTCGATCAGATCACAGAGTTCCTCCCATCAAAGATGACTGGGCACGTTGACTTTGAGTAGCCTTCGATACACTTCATCCATTTCTGTGTACTTGGCGAAGGTAGGCTTGGTGAGGAAGATATATCGAATCTCATGTTGGATACTGATGTCCCACTGAAGAGAATATAGAAATGCCTTGCTAGTGATGCTCCCTTGAATTCCTGCAAACTTTGAACTGTCCTTAGCCACATCAGCCAATCTCTTCTTGTAGTCTGGGAGTGTCATCAATTTATCATTTATTACCTTCAGACCAGGAAGACCTTTCTTCTGTAGAGCCTCAATCTTACTAAAGAATATTTGTACCCCTAGGTCCATGACCTGAACCTTTTCTTCCAGCTGAAGCATTAATCCTCTCTTGGTCAAAACTCTTTTGACCTCAAGGATGGTCTCTGTTCTGTCTTCAATTTTCAACTCTTCCAGCTCTTCCCTGGTCTTAGAATTTAGGAACTTGATGATCTCGTTCGCCTGTGTCGGCATCTCTCCCAATTCTGATCTGATCTTCTCGATGGCCTATTTTCTTCTCTACACCAATTCATTCTGCTCAAACATTATTTGTATCATGGGCCATATCTCATTCATGGACTTGGTGATGTCTTTCCATACACTTTCTTTAACCTCGGCCAAAGTTTTTCCTACCACTGTTTGCTTCCAGAGCTGTTGTAACTCCTGTTTGAGATGATCGGTCACCTACTTTTCCTTGGAGAGGCTGGTCTGAAAGGAATATTTTAGTTCCTGGAGGTTCTCAATATCCTGTTTGAGACTGTTGATCTCTGTTTCCTACAGGTTCATCTTTTCCATAGACTTATCCAGGTCAGCTGTCTTCTGCAGGGATGTCAATGGAGTCGTGGATAAGACTTTTGTCACTGATGTTGTGCTCACTCATGAAATTGGAATAGAACTCGATGGAATGACTTCCATTGGCTTCATTTGCTCTTTCTCTTTTAATAGCTTCTCCATCTCAGCTTCCATTTCCTTAAGCTGTGCATTCTGTTCCATGCGTACCTTGAGAATTTCATCTTTCTCTCCTTATTTTTCTGCTATATCCTTCACCTTTGAATCTTCTGTGGGCAAGAGATTCAATTGTTTCCTCAAGGAGGCAATGTCAGCATTCTTCTTCTTAAACATCTCCTCAGCTACTTTAACGTTCAAAGGATCGTAACCGATCTTGAGGACCAGTTCCTCCAAAGTCTTGATTCTGTTGTCCTTGGAAAAGGATGATATCTTCTCTAACTTCAATTGTGTTTGAACATTGTTCAGGGACACTTGCAGTTTGGACGCAGTAGTGGAAGCATGCGCTAGCGTGTAAAAGACCATTTCCCCTATTTGCTTGTGCAGATCCATCTGATCGGCCATATGCACGTCCTTCGTCTGGAATTCTAAGGTGGCCCTTTTGTAGTCAATGATCACCTTTGGATCTGGTACCTGTGCCTGGAGGAATGCCATATGCATTTTTCCCTTCTCGGTGTCAAATGCCGACAGTAGCCTATGTTGCGTAGTCGACGTCTGCTTCCAGAACTAGGCGCAAGTACTACTGGTCAGGGTCTGGTTCCTTTTCTTGATCAGCTCATACTTTTCGAAGATACTCAGCTTCGGTCCCACCTTGCCTGGTTGGGTGGTCAATGGAGAATCTGTAGATATTTTCGGCAATGCTAAGGTTATGACCTTATGGAGGCTCGAACCAAAGGGTGGCCTATCAACTTTGGTCATTGTAGTAGACGGGGCTTCTTTTTCCCCGGTCGGGCCAAGAACTGAAAAAGTCTTAGGAATCTTGGTATGTAGCTGGAATTCTTCGGAAGATACCTCAGTGACAGGCGGAGATAAATGTTGCCTAGGCCTTTTCTCTTTCGGGACCTGTGGCATGTTTGTTTGTGATACAGTGGTTGGGGGATCCTACTGCTCTAATTCGACCAATGTGTTAGGCTCCCATACTGTTTGATTCACAAATTTCTCAATTTCAAGCCTAGATTCATGAACATATGGGATTCTCTTGTTTTTCACCCTCATATTGGAGATGATCCCACATGGATCGTAATGCCATGGGAAGATCATAAAGAACTTCATTTCCCTCAGCATCCTGTCTGCCTCCTCCCCAACGCCACGATTTTTGCAGATGAAGGAGCCAATCTGCCCCTTGATTCTAAGCTGTTTCTTTTTCTTCAGTGACACAAAATGGATATCATCGGAATTTATTATCTGCCTTATATATTCCAAAGAAAAAATTCTGACAGTCAGATACTTGGGCAGCTTATACGGTGCCAACTCGCACTCGTATACTCTGATGTCGGTGTAATATTGGTACAAATACCAATCCCCTGTCTTTGTGTTATCCGAGAGATTCAGGATCCTCTGAACTTTATCATTTATCTGAGGCTTGGGCCTGCCACCTAGCATACTTACCAGAGGGTGGTAGAATTGATCAATGAACTCCTTGAAACTGAACTCTGTGGAGTTGTGCTTGAGCAAGGAGGTCCATGTTGTCACTACCTGGGGTCTACCATCTCCATCCATCTTCTGCATGGAAAAAATGAATTTGTCTACTTGGAAGAAGACGAAAAAGTACGCCAATATGGATGATTATCGGAACATGCCTTCCGTGGTGAAATTCATGAACTGTTCATGAATATTGTTCGCCAGGAATGTGCTGAAGTCAAACTGGGTGGTGGGCTTTTCATCGGTAGAGAAGATGGATAGAAAACCCAGAATGGGTTCATCTACCCACTGATCAGAATAGTATCCTAACAAACCACAAAGGGAAGAGATGATCTGGTTTCCTTTAGTCGAGAACATGGAAGAAGGATAAGGAGGATTTATGGACGGAAATTTAGCAGATGGGGGGAGGAAAAGCTCAAATATTTGAGCCCTTTGAGGGAAATTCATTTTTTGGTATAATTCTGTAAGAATTTCCAGGTTAAAGGGTGATGCAGAGTCGACTCAGGGGATTTGTATCATCTAGTCTATAGATTCAGGCGTGATGAGGAAAAGGATCTCTCCGGAAGAGGAGATGACGGCTCTTTTCTCGAGAATGTAGTGGGCTTGGCACTTGAGAGTGAATTATGGAAAAGGGTGGATCTGACGGAAGAGGTAAAGGGGTAAGTTGGACTCCCAGAGTTCGATTTCATCTCTTTGGTCCAGGAAGACTTCCTTGAGCCACGACTGAAGGTCTACAAAATCAAAATCGCACTTTGTATCAATGATTAAGTGGTCTTTGTTGACCAGTGGGATCTTATCAAGGTCGACAGGAGGCGGGAGAAGCAGATTCTCCTCTCCTTCTTCTTGTTTGGACTTTGGTGCCATTACTGCAATAGTATCTGCAAGAAAAACAACATTAGTGGGGTGGTTTTTGGTGGGGGAAACTAATTGTAATGGAGGAGAAAACGGTGTAAATCTCTCTGGTGCGATGAGTGGGTAAATGGTGAAAATAGGAAGAAAAGGATAGTTTTGAGTAAATGGGTGTCTGTTGGGCATGGGAGACAGGTCAGTTGGTTAAGGGATAGGTCATCCAGTAATAAATGGCCAATGGATCACTTGGAGTAGTAGATGGTAGGTGATGGTGACTGAGGGATACGGATGAGTGACGTGGTGGCTACCGATTGGGGTAAAGTTCATAGTGAGGGGGTTTGCCATGAGCGAATGGGGTGGAAAAACTGACAGTAGTTATGGGACGTGACTATTTCGGGCAAGGTGGATGGTGACGTCCAGAGATGACGATGGTATGTTAGACAGCAGGAGATGATGGGACTCGGGTCCATTAGATTGTTTCCATGTATAAAGAGGGGCACACCAGAGGAAAGATACCATTCCAGACCCCCCCCCTCAGTTAAAGCTAGAACAGTCAGGGGGGTCCGAAAAACATCTTGGGTTATTGATCTGCGCGCCTGTTTCTGAGCCGCAAATCAATGCGCACTGTTTATAACACATTTCGGACCTCCCCCCCTCCATTAAAGGCAGAATGGACGAGGGGGTCCGAAATTCAATATTGATCATAGGTTTGCGCGCTTGATCTTGAGTCGTCCAGATGTGCGCAGGTCTTATCAGCAATTCTAGACCCCCCCCTCCGTTAAAGATAGAATGATCAGGGGGGTTCGGAAAGACCTGTCCACCATAGATCTATGCGCGATCATCTGGACCATTTATACATGAACAAAGAATAAGTGAGGGTGCGGAAAATACATGCGTCTAGAAACTTAGGGTATGTTCTTTTCACGGGCTTTCTCCAAAACCTTTCATGTCTACACCACCAAGGGGTTAGTTGAACAACATTTTAGGTATCCAAATCATGGTGCAACATTGGTCATCAAACTGGTTCTTATTGAAATAAATTAATAAAGCAACTAGCCTATATTCTAACCTTGCTTCCTATGACAATTAACCTAGATTAGACTGTTGGGTTAAGAATTTACTCTACCCTGGGGCTATCTGACCAAGATTAGACAGTCTGGCTAGATTCATTCACGAATCTAACCTAGACACTTTGGCTAAGATTAAATTGTTTAGCCAAACTCATTCACTATCCTATCAACATAAATTTAAAAAGAACTTGGCTATGCTTGAAAGGTATGGACCAAGTTACTATTATTGCATGGGGCTTTTATTGAATTCTTTTATGCCCTCTTTTCTTTTCTTTTTCTTTTTCTTTTTTTTTTCTTTTTTCTTTTCTTTTTCAAATTATTTGCAGAATGAAAAATCATTTGTCAACAAAAAAACACTAGAGACAGATAATATCCTAGTCACCAATTGATCCTATAACTTATAGGGTGATAACAAGTGGAAATAACGCGATGATCACAGTGAGAAATCAACTATTCTGCGAGCTCAAATAATCACGATTGGAAAAATTGTTCTGAGTGCATGGCATGACGGGTTAAGTAGATAACTTTGCAACAGATCTCTGCGATGGGTGAGAAGCCTTCATTAACTCAGTTATGTCTGTTACGGCGTGGTCCCAATGGTCTACTGGCAAGCTGTCTGACCATAAATTCTTTTCTACCTATTCGGGGCGTCGGTCTAATGATTATACTGTTCCCAATGGATATATTTCTTCACCATGGCGAAATGCCATGTGATGTTGTTCTAATATCCCGACGAAGTTCCAATTTTGCAATTTTTCCTTTTGTGAAGTTCCCTCTGGAACCTTCTATAACTTTTCGATCTTAGCTCTCTTCTTACTTAGCTTTCTATCCTTTTTCCCAGTGAGATTTGTTTCGGTGTTCCTTTTTCCATTTGGATTCTTATCTCCTCTTGGCATAATAACTTTGCGTTGTTGAGATTATTTCCTAGAAATTAGGGGTAATACTTCATGTATATATGGAATAGGTACTTCAGTCTTTTGTGGGTCTCCTAGTGTTCTTTTAGGTTCAACATACCAATCCTTGTTTTTAAATAGCTTCGATATGTTCTCCTATTCTTCAATCAAGTGTGTGATCCTCCTAGTCATGAAATCTTTCAACTATTTCTTCTTTTGTTCTAAGATTTCTCCTTCCTTCCTTATGGTCCGATCTATTTCAACCTAAGATTTTCCTAGTAATATAGCAAATGGAGTGTTGTTCTCAATAAATTTAACAACCTCAAATTCTTCCTCCGTCAAAGTTCCATTGGCATTCATATATATATGGGTGAGCTTTCCACATAGGTTTATCAGTTTTCCTCTGAATAATCCTATTCCTCCCAATGAAGGAATCATAGCAGGCTCCCCTAAAATTTCCCAAGTTCTTTCTGTCATGATATTCACCCATGTTTCCTCATACAGAACACAGTCAATGTCGAAGTCTTCTATTCTTTCTTCTATGCATTCTTTTTCTTTGAAGATCTATGATAAGATGACATGTCGGGGGTCATTCAAGGTTTCTTTCATCTGTAGCTGTAAGGTAGCTAGAGAGGTAGTGGGGGGGCCTAGAGGGCCCATAGTCATAATAGTGGAGGTCATTCAATGTAAGGTGGACTAGGTCCACTATATTATTAAATAAGGCCCACTATGGTAGTTAGATATAATAAATGGGTAGTTAGATATAATAAATGTAAGAGGAATTCTTTAGGTTCTACTTCTAGAAGATTAGATATAATAAATGTAAGAGGACTTCGTTAGGTTCTACTTCTAGAAGATTCCTCCTCTAGAATGTTCTTAGGTGATGGTAGAACTATATAAAGGGGTTCAAGCAATGTAATGGGACATGAAGAGAATTATTTTATTGTGATTTGTATCTCAGTAGGAGGATGCCCCCTCAAAGAGGCAAGTGAACAGGAGAGGATCCCTTCCATAATAGGATCCATTGTATGGTGTTGCCCTACCTCAAGGGTTTTGATAGTAATAAAGGAGATTTTTCATATTGTTCTTGTATATCTGTTGTGGTACTTTTGTATTCAGTCTTTGGTTCTTAACATTCCTCCTCTAGAATTCTCTTAGGTGATGGTATCACTATATAAAGGGGTTCAAGCAATGTAATGGGACATGAAGAGAATTATTGTATTGTGAGTTGTATCTCAGTAAGAGGATGCTCCCTCGAAGAGGCAAGTGAACAAGAGAGGATCCCTTCCATAATAGGATCCATTGTATGGTGTTTCCCTACCTCAAGGGTTTTGATAGTAATAAAGGAGATTTTGCATATTGTTCTTGTATATCTGTTGTGGTTCTTTTGTATTCAGTCTTTGGTTCTTAACAATAGCAATACTTTCTATGATTCTTTCTGGGGTTCATCCATAATCTTAGTTTCTGGATCTGCCTTAAGGTTTTCTTGTCTCAAATTCATTCTTTCAAGCATAGCAATCATTCTAGGGCAATCCAATACTTCATGGTCCATAGCTTTACACCAAAGACAACTAGGTCTTATACCAGGGCATTCCTTAGAAATATGTCTCAGTTTTCTACAACTTTAACAATGGGTTAATCCTCTCTTTTTCTTAAATGATCCCCATCCTTTCCTGTACGGCGCGCTAGGAGCATAGTAGCTAACCTGCAACAAATTATTTCTAGGGTCCTACATCCAATTGTTAGTCCAAACATTCTCTCTATGCATAGGTATAACATATCTTTCACTATTCTTATCAAATCTACTCATATCAAATCTTTGTTCATCTATTAGTGCCCTAGTTTTAGAGCTAGGACAGAATCTATCAATCATACCTAGATCCATACTATAGAAACAAAAAATTTCCACTTATCTTACTTCTACAGAACACAAAGCTTCCAGATCTAGAACTTACCTTTATCAGAGCACAAAGATTGCAGATCTTACCAAAAATAATTCTTACTTTTACCGTAATCAGGGCACAAAGCTTTCAGACCTTACCTCTTTTCTTCAGATCTGACCCTTCTTCTTGGCATAGAGCTTCACAGATCAAGTATAATGTTGCGCACTAGGGAAACATACCTACACACGGATGTTTCACAGCTTTAGGTCAGATCTTTTCACAACACTTCTTCTTCCTCAATTCCCAACAATCACAGTTTCAATTCAGGTCTTCACACAAAGCTTCTTCATTCTCAGTTCCCAACAATCATAGTTTCAAGTCCCAACAATGGAACCATTTGTTGGCACAGGGGCAGACCCGATGTAATGCTACAACATTGCACTAACAAAAGCCTAACTACCACCCCTTTCGGAAACACCTGCGAAGCAGATGAATTCTCACTCGAGGTAGAGGCAGGGGTGGTTGTAGGACTATAGTGTCTGTAACCTTAGTTGGGACAAATATCTCTGATACTAACACTTAACGGGGCACTTAGTAGTAAATATTCATCAATATCCAGTTCGTAGCTACAACGTTGTTAAACCTTGCACTCAGCACAAATAAACCCTAAACTGTAGATCATCACAGTATTCACCCAAATATAAGATATTTAAGCACTAATCACACTTACATAAGTCAGATCTAACATCCATCCATATTGTTAAGCACAAAGCATCAACAAATATATCTATCATTCATCTATCTAAAAGCACTAAGAAAGTAAACACATAAGCACATCAATGCATTGCACAAATCATAGAAACACGACATGTATGTGGTTCACCCCCACCCTGTGGCTATGTCCACCAACTCTTCTCTTCTTTATTCTCTTTAGTAAATCTTCTTACAGGCACATAGCATCCAAATCCTACTCCGCAGAAGACAGGAGATCTGTGCGCACTCTGCCAGATCCTCCTTCTTCGAGCTAGGGTACAACACCAAGCCTTTACACAACCTCTTATAGTTACTTTCACTTAGCCTCGAAAGCCTCACACAGTATGCACAAAGACAAATCACACAAATCTACTTGTGCACCTAGCAACAACCACTTGCACTTAGCATCACAAGCACCACTTACTTACATTGCCTAGCTTCCTATTTATACATTACAAAATAGGCCTCAACATGGGTAAACCCATGGGATGACATTCCCATACCCGTTACATATTCCCAAAACCCAAAAATCCCTAAAAAGGGGTCGAGATCTCGCGATCTCTGCTTCATGTTTCTCTCTGCCTTCGACAGCCTGCCGAAGTCCAAAAAATAGGTCGAACATGACCAAGAATCCTCAAGACTTGGTCAAGGGCCAACACATATTCATTCCGTCAAGCTTAGAAATCATTCTAGGGCAATACAAAACTTCATGATCCGTAGATTTACAACAAAGACAACTAGGTCTTCTACCAAGGCATTCTTTAGCCAGATGTCCCAATATTCTGCAACTGTAACAAAGGGTTAATCCTCAATTTCTTTTAAATGATCCCCAACCTTTCCTTTACTGCGCACTAGGATCATGGTAGCTAACCTGCGAAAAATTCTTTCGAGGATCCTGCATCCATTTGTTAGTCCAAACATTCTTTCTATGCATAGGCATAACATATCTTTCACTAATTTTGTCAAATCTACTCATATCAAACCTTCTTTCATCTAGCTGTGCCTTACTTTCCAATCTAGGACAAAATTTCTTAAACATGCCTAGATCCATACTTTAGAAACAAAAAATTACACTTATCTTACCTCTAGCAAAACAAAAAGCTTACAGATATTACCTCTTTGATAAAAAAAATCTCACTTTTACATTTATCAGAGCACAAAGATTTTAGATATTACATATTTTCTTCATATCTGACCCTTCTTCTTGGCACAGATATTCACAGGTCAAGTAGTATTTCATACTAGGGAATAGATCTATGCACGTAGCTTTTCTCTTTTTCAATTCCCAACAATCAGGTCCAATCTTCATACAAATCTTTTTCTTCCTCAGTTCCCAGCAATCATAGTTTCAGGTCCTGGCAACGAAATCATTTGTTGGCATAGGGGCATACCTAGGGGTCAACGCTACAACAATGCACCAAAAAAACCCTAACTACCGGCCCTTTCAACAATGCCTGTGAAGAAGATGAAGTCTCACCCGAGGTAGAGGCAAGGGTGGTTGCAGGACTCATATTTCTGCAACCTTAGCTAGGAAACAGATATGTGATTGTAACACATTAATAGATCACTTAGAAATTATAACTCATCAATATTCAGTCTTAGTCTACAATGTAGCTAACCATAGTAAATAATCATCACAGTATTCATATAGTTTCAATAGATCCAATCGCTAAGCATACTAACATAGATCAGATATAGCATTCATTTACATTATCCATCACTAAGCTACCATATTAGATTCATCTACCATATAACAACGCACTAATCATTTAATCACATAAACAAGAAAGAAATGATAAAGCACAAAGCATTCACAACACAGGATATATGTGGTTCACCCCCACCCTAGGGGTACGTCCACCAACTCTTTGTTTTCTTTATTAGCTTCTCTCAATATTATACATGCACAGAGCCACAAAACCCTACTCCGCGTAGGCCAGGATATCTACACACACTCCGCCAGATCATCCTTCCCTGAGTAGATCTAGGCACAAATCCTTACACAACCTTTTACTGTCACTTGCACTTAGCCTTGTAAATCTCACACAGCATGCACAAAGCACTTACAACCATTACTTGCACTTAGCACCACATAGTTACCTCTTTCTACTTACATCACCTAGCATATATTTATACATTATAAAAAGGGGCCTAAGCATGGGTAAACCCATGGGTCGACATCCCCATACCCATTACATAAGCCCAAAACCCAAAAATCCCTAAAAAGGGGCTGAGATCCTATGATCTCCGCTTCGACTTGCACTCTACCTTCGATAGCCTATCAAAGTCCCAAAATTAGGTCAAATATGACCAAGAATCCTAAAAAAATGGTCAAGGGACAACAGTGTGCCCCTCATTTTGTTGTGTCGCATTCATCAAATCAATTTGTCCTCTTGGGTGCATGCCTTAGTTGATTTTCCTTCATTTATGGAGTACCCAAGTCTTTCCCTCAACTCTTATTCAAGCCTTATTTCATCTAACTTGCGTCACAAGGAACCTTTGGTGGATTCACCCCTTGGGACATCGCGTGCCCAACGAACCCCAACTCTCCCCTATATGAAGACTTGTGTCTCCTCATTAGCACCAAGTGTCATGTCTGTGATATTTGGTATGTGGTGGAAGTGTGTGCACCTAAGATGATCTCCTAAGCCATCACATCCTCCCCCATATCAAGTCATTTTCAGCATTGGAAACATCCAAAAAATATGTGATTCCCAAGTCTCTACCCAAACTAGTGCGTATGTTGCAACTAAGTTTGCTAGAAACCGTAAGTTTTGTGCCAACTTGAAACCCTAAATTTCTTCCAATGTGGAAATCCCAAGTTTCCACAAACCAAAATGTACTCGTCACCCAACTTCAGATGATATGCTACCTAAGTCCATGAGGTCATTCCATCCAATTTCAAGGATGAAATTCACCCAAATCTACTACACTGACTCGTTGAAATGTTGTTTCCTCAATGTTATTTTGTTTTTCTACTGATTTTGGTTCCTACTACAATTTAATGCTACCCACTTCACTTAAAAAATAATTATGAGTGTTGAACTCATGTGATCTTGTTGCTACACCCATAATTCAACCAAATCTGTCATGTCTTTGTGCACTATCAACCCCCACATATCAAACTAGTAGGGTAGCTAATCCAACCATCATGCCCAATTCAGGAGCATGCACATCCTTGTGCCTAAACATAGTATTTTATGTCACATCTACATTTTTTCCCTTGGTTAGGTAAGGAAGAGAACATTAAGGAAGAAAGGTGAACTATGAACTGCATGGAATGCACATAAACCAAGGAAGAGAAAAGAAGCAGAAATGAAAGGAAAAGCTAGTCGTTGGAAGAAACGATTAAGGAAGATAAAGCAGTAAGGAATATGGATCGTGTAAAACTCAAAAAGAGGAATAATACATCAACGAGTGATTTGGAGAACCTCACAGAAAAGAAGGAAAGATAGGTTGGAAAAGCCCTGAAAATGCGGGTCAAGTGGACCTAGGCTTTTGGACTTAGGGTTTTGTATCTAGGGTTTTGACATCTAGGTGTTTTCCATGTAATGTATAAATAAAGGTATAGGAGAGTCAAGAGGGTTTCTCAATACTTGACTCGTTGACACTATAATTTTGGTTGTTCATTGTTGAGTGTTGTTGTTGAGAACGATATTGAGTTTGTATTGTAATATCTTCAACTGGGTGTGAAGATCAACCCTGCAGCTAGGTGTGCTTGGAGGGAAGGGAGAAAGAGAGAGAGATATGCAAGCTAAGTGCACAGATAGAACTGTATGTTTTCATATAATATATCAAGAAACACAGTTATGTGGATGTGTTCCTAGGGAGAGGGTGAATGATTCATATCTTGTTGTTCTTTGTGATTGATGTTGTTAGATTTGTAACTAGTTATACTATTATTGCATTGTTGTGTTAGATCAAAGATATAACCCATGAAGCAGGCTTAAGTGGGATAAATAATGACTAGATTTCTGAGAGTTTGTGTCCTGGATTCACTTTGCATTTCCTTTGGTTGTAGACACCTTTGTACTGCAACTCCCTATTGCTACTTCGGGTGAAACTGCATCTGCTCCGTAGGTGTTGCTGAAAGGGCCAGTAGTTAGGGCTTGTTGGTGTGTTGTAAGAGTTGAACCCTGGGTCTTCCCTTGTGCCAACAAATGGTTCCGTTTCCATGAGCAGGATATGTTTTAGGGAATGTCAAGGTGGTTTCCATCGAAGAAAAAGATTCAAAAGTGGATAGAAAAACAAGAAAAGGACTTCGCTAAAGCCTAGAACAAGAACCCTAACATTAGTACAAAAGACTGGTTGGGAAGGTACATATTTACCAACATCAACGAGATTTTATTTGGAGGAGTTCATAAGGAGTTATACGAGTGGCTAGCCAGACTAGCAGATACCCAGTTTGAGATTAGATCTAGACCACCTGTGGTTTGGACAACAACGTTGATCAAGAAGGTCAAGAGAGTTGATAACGTTGTGTCTAGACCAGTGGATCTCTAGTTTGATAGCACTATTGGAGCGTACATTACTGATTTTTCTATTGAGAGAGTCGAATCATCAATCAAGAAGAGAGTTACTTCTTTAAGGGACCTAGAGGGAAGTTCCTACACTTTTTGAATTTGAGGATTAAGATGTTATTGCATGATAAGAATATCCTAAATATATAGTGAAGCTAATGTTCAAGAATTCAGACATCAACAATGACATAGAGGTTGGACTCACACATAGTGGGACACCATTCAAAGAGGTTCCTCTTGTGAACCTATTTAATCAAAACTATGAAGACGAGGGATTCTATAGTGGAGAAGAAGCAGATCTAATAGATGAAGAACATTCAGAGTCCGCAATAATAGAAGAAGTAGGATCTAAATAACTTCGCCAAGGAGAGACAAAAACTTCAGGAACTGGGCCTACTATTGAAGTAAGTACTATTACTCCTCATGTTGTTTTAGCAGTAGTAAGTAACTAGAGTAACCAAAGTAGTCAGAGCCATCAGAGTACTATTACAATTACTTTAGTACATACTCAGTCAAGAAACCAAGGAAGATCTATGGTAGATGAAATGAGGTTACCCATCTTCAGGGGACACGAATATGAAGATCCTAAAAAACACTGGTTCTTATGTGAAGCTGTGTGGAGTATCAAGCAAGTCACTGATGAAGCTATTAAGAGAACCTAGTTTAGTACTACCTTGAGGGATCACGCTTTAAACGGGTACATGAAGTTTGTTTCAGGACCTGGACAACCGAAAACGTTGAATGACATCAATACTGTGTTGAGTGCAGAATTCAAGAAACCTAATTCAGAGTCACAGTGCATTACAAAGCTGAAAGAAATCAAGTAGAAGATAACTGAACCTGTTTGGGAGTTTGATCAGAGATTTAAGACTCTGACGGGTCAGTTGAGTTTTCAGATTCCAAACGAACAAAATAAAGAATGGTTTATTGTTGTTATCTTTCCACACATCAGAGTTCATCTGATGCAATAGAAGGTCGCTTCACAAGATGAAGCATTGGATATCACCATGAAACTAGAAGCAGCCCCTGTAGGAGAATCCATCCCAAGTATGAGTCAAATCTTGAATTCGTTAACTAGTTTGTCTTTACAAGTCGAAGATATGAAGAAAGATAAAGGAAAAGATAAAAGAGAAGATATATTGTGTATCGGATGTAAGTCAGAGGGCCATCACAAGGAGCATTTTCCCCTATTTCATGAATACTTGGTCTCTGGAGAACCTATTCCTTTAAAGAAGGCTATTGTACCCTAGTCCGAGGTATGTAGAACGAGACATAACCCTAGTGAATGTTATTATATGCAAAAATATGTCCAAACACCTACCAATCTTTACTGCACATTTTGTAAGTCTACGGGACATGATGAGAAGGATTGTAGGGCTTATGATCTATTGCATGAAAGATCAAGGGATACATATAGGATTCAAGGAGAAACACAACAAGAGGGAAATAATATACAATTCAACTCCCCGGGAAGAGGAAACTTCAACCCTCGTGGAGGATTCATAGGAAGAGGATGAGGAGGAGGTATGGGTCGAGGTAGAGGACATATCGTCTATTATAACTATGCACATCTAGGGCATTTGGCAAGGGATTGTCATAACCCTTGTACCACTTGCAACTACTATAACTCCTTCGATCATGTCATTGAAGATTGTCCAGTTTTATTAGCCAAACTCCAGGAGAGACGAGGAGGAAACTAGCAAGTTCAACTAATATCAGCAGAACCTCATGGTGAATACCCCAGAGTCACTATTATTACTAGAGGAGGCACTGCTACAGGAGAAGACAGAGTGACCCCGGGAAAGACTGCAGAAGGATCAGGTATTAGAAGAGTTGTAGAGAAGGCACAGTTGTTTGACCCAAGGAGAGAGAGGCATACTTTTGAGGAAGTAAGGAAAGAATTTGTAGAAGGAAAAGATTCTTCATCTAAGGCACAACCAGAAGTAAGGGAATGTGAAATGCCACTAGCATTTGATTAGTGTGCTGGAAAAGGAAAATACGTAAGAAATCTCATGGACTTCTTATATACCTATATCAATTTAATTAAAGACGAAATGGTTGTACAAGAATTACAACACCTAATAAGACAATATGAAATTGGGAAAATAAATCCTATGTTGAGTAGAACTGTGAATCAAGTATCAATGAAAAGAAGAACAAACAAGGAATTACACCTTAGTGCTCAGATTGGAGATTACAATGTGGACTATTTGGTCCTCGATTTGGGATAAGAAGTCAATGTTATGACGAAGCAGACTTGAGCACTGATGGGAAAACCTAGAATTATTTACTCTCCTATCAGGCTCAGGATGGCTAATCAGCAGGTGGTGAGCCCCTTTGGAAGATTAGAGCATGTCCCTGTAGACGTCGATGGGGTAAGGAAATTTTCATACTTTGAAGTAATTGAGATTTTTGATGATAGTTGTCCTGATCCTACGCTATTAAGAACTGATTGGTCTTTCAACAATTCGATTATTGTTGACCTAAGGAAGAGAAGAATGGCATTCAAAGGTAATGGCCTCAAAGTCATTGCACCTCTGGACCCAGGTGAAGGTCACAGATACACAGAACCTATCCGGAAAGAAGACAATGCATATGAGCTAGAGAAAATCTACAGGTTGATAGCAAGACAACATGATTACATTAATCCTACAGCAGATGGAAACCTCACCTAGCGAAGTGAAAGCGCATGTTCATTAGATTCAAAAGAGGTAGTAGAAAATTGGCAAAACAATATGTATGAATTATCCACATGGAGATGTGCCATATTGACCAAAGAAGTTCATTAGATTGGCACAGAAGTACGTAACCTTCCAATTTTTGATGGTTTGAATTATTTAGAGACATTTCTAGCTGAATTTGAGAAAATTGTACTAGTACAACATAGGATGTTGGCACTGGATGAAGCGTTGAAAGACACACCAGCTACATGGTGGGGAGCACACAAGAAGAACTTTGTGGAGTGGACACAATGTTGCACCTTATTGACAGTATGTTTTTCAGACCAAGCTAAAGGATGCAAAGTTCGATACACAGGCTAGAGTTTTCCTAAGGACCACATGCAAAGTTGTGAGCAGGCCCGGAGAAACATTCCTACAAAACAATGGGTGCATAAGTTCATTAACACCTTGGATACTATGCCTATAAACTGGTATCTTCAAGCAGAACTGTGCCTCATCACTACACATTGGAATGGTATGACTCAAAACTTTATAACTACGTTTTTATTTGAAATTTAGTACCCTACAGTAGATCAGGCTTTACAAATTGTAAGACAAAAGGTCTTTGAGGAGGCACCTAACCTCCCTCTTGAGAAATAATAAGATGAATGGATTGCGTCTCTTCAGTAGTTACAAGGTTGCTACAATAATAATGTTGACGAGGATGATGACCCTAGAGATGTAAACATTGTAGAAACTGAAGGTCACAGAGACATAGAGGGGCCTGGGATTGAATTACCCTTTGTTGGAGAGCCTATTAAAATCAAGAAAGTTAATACTAGAACAGAGAAAGCACCTAATATGGAAAATGTGGGAGACTATTGAGATGATGTCACTGCTAGCAAGATCACAGAACTATTACATGAATATCAGGACTTGTTTCCAACCAAGTTCATAGATATGAAGGGCATTAAAGGGCCCATGGGAAAAATGAAAATCCCTTTGAGACTAGATGCAATACCTATCAAGCAGAGACCTTACAGACTAAATCCCAAATATAAGCAGAAAGTTAAAATTGAATTGGATAGAATGCTGGAAGCAGGAATCATATAACCTGTTGAATAATCTGAATGGATTATCCCTATGGTGGTCCAAGATAAGAAGACAGGAGAAATCAGAATTTATGTAGACCTAAGAAAGTTGAATGATGCATGTCTACATGACCCATGTAGACCTAAGGAAGTTGAACGATGCATGTCTACATGACCCATTCCTTACACCTTTTATTGACAAATTCCTATATAATGTAGGAGGACAGGAGGTTTACTCATTCACAAATGGATTTTCAGGCTATCACCAAATCAGGATAGCTAAGGAAGATCGACATAAGACCACATTTACAACAGAATGGGGATTGTTCTAGTATACTGTGATGCCTTTTGGCCTAAATAATGAACCAACCATCTTTTCTAGAGTTGTGGTCGAAGCATTTAAGGAATTTCTACATAAGTTCTTGGAAGCCTATTTTGATGATTGGACTGTCTTTAGCCTAATGAAAGTCCATATTGAATGTTTAATATTGATGTTAGGTAAGTGCATGCAATTTCAGATTTCCCTGAATTTGAAAAAGTGTATTTTCTTTTCACCCTTTGGAGTGTCGTTAGGGCATATTGTGTGTAAGAAGGGATTGTTGGTAGATCCTTCCAAGATTTACATCATTGTTGATCTACCTCCCCCTTCTTCGGTTAGACAGTTGCGCACTACATTAGGGCACACTGGATAATACAAAAAGTTCATTAAAGGTTATGAATAGATAACAACACCTATGGAGTATCTATTAAAGAAATACGGTAAGTTTCAATGGACAGAAGAATTCCAGCAGAGCTTCCACACACTAAAGCACAAAATGGTCACTACTCCAATCTTGGTTTTCCCAAATTGGAGTAAGGAGTTCAATGTTCATGTCGATGCTTTGTCAATAACATTAGGAGCAGTTTTAGCATAGTCGGGTACAGGATATATTGACCACCCCATAGCATTTGCAAGAAGGAATATTTCTACAATTGAAATGAACTATACTATGATTGGAAGAGAAGGCTTGGCAATGGTCTATGCACTGCAGAAGTTTACACACTACTTGCTGGGAGGAAATTTTAATATGTTCACTGACCATTCTACATTGAAATACTTAGTTAACAAGCCACTGTTGGGGGGAAGTCTTGAAATTACTAAGACAACTGAGAGGGGGGGTGAATCAGTTGTTACTGAGCTTAAACGATATATGACTTATTCAAAATAATTTTTAATCTCTTCCAAGTGACCATCAATATTATACAAGATATGAACAATATAAATAAAGAACATCAATCACACATAAGATATACACAGAGACAGATTTTCACGAGGAAACCCATAAAGGGAGAAAACCTTTTCTTCTTCGAATGATAGGAAGTCTTTTAAGTTCTTTACATCATCTATCTTTGAGCACCAACTCAAAGTGAGGCCACTACCTCTGTTTTGCAAGCTCCAACTTGCTGAGAGCACCAACTCTCTGATTTCTCTAGAACCCACTAGAAGGAAGCACCAACTCCCTGAGTGTTCCAGCACCAACTGGATGGAAGCACCTACTTCCACTTATACAAGAACCAACTTGCATACAGAAAACTCTGTGTTTTCCCTAGCACCACCCTGCCACCCTGTTTTCTAGCCACAACTAGATGAAAGCTACAACTTCCAGTATTCAAGATCCAAATTGAATAAAAGAGGACTACAGTCCTCCCTAGCACCACCCTACCTCCCTGATTATAAATAAATGATTGAATAAGAAACAATACACATATGTCAATTCCTACCACTTCTTTTATATTTTGCAATTCTTATCTACATCACTATTCTTCTTCTATGTTCATACTTGTCTTGACTTGCTATATTTTTCTATCTGTTCTTTCTCTATTCTTATCATGATCTTTGGTATGTGTTCATTCTAATCTCTTCACCTTTTCTATTCTGTTCAACTTCTGATTCTCATCTCTAAGTTTGATCTCACATTATGCATACTGTAATTTTCCTTTCTTCCAGTTCAACTCATTTTTCAGTGAGAACATCCAACCTCACACGGTTGCTCCATCTACAATTTATACTCTCCCACTAATTTAGTTACATCTTGAATCTCCAAGGAAAATGCCTCAGCAACTGGATTGTCGAATGTCCAAGAACCATGATTGAGTTCAGTTAACTGAATTGTAATTGAACAACTAACTGTGAGATGGAACAATATCCCTTCGATCAAATTCCAAATTCACCAGCACCGTTCGATTACATCCACAGGGTCTCATGTTTATCCCATGTGCCCACTGGCTGTGACCACAGGCTAATCAGAAAGTGATTTCACATTTTGCATTTCAGATATATTGTGGTGAGGCTTCTCAAATTTTTGTGTTGCGATCTCCAAAAATAGGGCTTAACAATTAATACCTTCCCTTTTTGTGACCACCGATGATGACCACCGGTTACACCAAGAGGCTCTATGAAATTTTGCATTTCAAAACTTTTGTGATGATACGTCTTGACTCACCATGTTATGATATCCGAAGTGGAGCTTAGTTGCACTAGCGCCTTCCTCTAACTCTCGACGATGTGACCAGAAGCTATGACCACTCACTAATCAAATGAGTGCTTCATGATTTGCAACTTCGAGACACCTATGATGAGGTGTCTCAACTCTCCATGTTGCAATCTCTGAAATGGAGCTTAGCTAGAATAACTCCTTCCTCCAACTCTCGATGATGCGACCACAAGTTATGACCACTCACTAATTAGATGAGCACTTTTCAATTCGCGACTTTGGGACTCCTGTGTTGAGGCATCTCGACTCTCCCAAGTCACGATATCGAAAATGGAGATTTTATCATGCACTGATCTTTCACCACGTGTCCTCTGGCTCCAACGGCCAGGATCATTTCACGACTTCACATATCATGAGTTTCCACACCACACTCCTTTGACTCCTCCAATGTGCAAGTCGATGAAATTTCAATCGCTTGCCACGTGTCCTCCTCGATAATGGACAATCACCCTGCCTTCGGGACTTTGTAAGCTTGCTTCATCTTGCACTTAAAGGTCATGCTCAGTCTTTTGGATCCAACGACGCTCAATCCTCTCATGCATATCTAATGCCTAATATCTATTATCCTCTTCTACGCGCTCCTCTTGAATGAGTTCAGATCTGACAGCCATCAGGAATTATGAATGGGTAATCCAACGATCATTGTTGCTCTTCATTTCTAAGCTTATGCTTTCGATATTGCCATCCCATCATGTTGGTGTCAGAATTCACTCCTGGATTGCTTGCAGGAGCAGAGCCTAACACCCATCAGTTTAATGTCACGATTTTGTTTATAAGTGATGATAAAATGGAGGTAAAGACTCGAGGAGATATCTCTCTAACTCAGGGACTGGGTCTGATACATAAGAAACAAAGGAGGTCTTGATCTAACTTCAGCCAGAGGGTTGATAAAAGGGTGAATAGGTGGAAGACTTGGTGAGAAGGGTGAACAAACGGCTTTGGGAAGCAAGATTGCAGCTATTCGCATAAGAAATACTCTGAGTGCAAGATCAGCTCGGTTCAGAGTCTCAAGAAACTGAGGGATTGACTGGATCTTCCAATTCCAAGTCACTCGGCGCTGGGAAAAACAAAAGGACTAGCTAGAAACATCATAACTGCTACAGTGATCCTATCCAACATCATCCTATAACAGCTATAGCTCGAATGGATCCTCCAATTCCGAGCGATTCTAACAAAGTGTATCAAAGATGTAAAAGAAACTGGCATTCATCAGGTAAGAAGTCTTAAGAGTTCATACATAACCAGAGTATGAGTGCTTCATTAAAGATTTACAACCAGGAGCTCAGCTCAACCATCGATAGATACAAAAATGGCCAAAACGCCTTCATATACTCAGAACATTAACAATGGAAAAATCAAGACACTGCATTGAAAGCTTTGCATCTGCATGGTTGTCTGACAGTGAACCTCTGAAAGATCGTGCAACTTATGTCAGACGCAATCTGACTCTTTGACAGTTCCAACGGCGAATCGACGCGCCTTAAATTCATGGTCATGCTCTGCCATTATGGTGGAGGCGATATCTAACCACCACCAACCACTTCAATAACTGCTTCATCGGGATTGAGGATGGCCCGGCCAACTCGGCACCTTCAGGACGTGGAGGACCTCACACGCCGCCACTTGGAATAAATGACTGGCTCAAAGGATATGCGTGGAGGCCAACACAGAAGGTGGGGTACGGGGATGGAGTGATGGAACTAAAACTGTGAGGACGTGAAAGAGGTGGCGAGGCGTGAGAAGGGTTACAGGGGAGACACATGGAAAAATACGATAAGTGGAGGAGGCAGGAGGGAAGACGAGAGATAATGAAATCACCTTTTGGTGAGGAGCCGACGTGGAAAGGAGCGGGACACATGGCGAATGACAAGTGGATGATGAGAAGGAGGGAGGACCTCGTGGACCAAAGAGGGGAGGTGGAGGGATGACACGCGGAAGTAGGAGAAAGGTGGAAAGGGGGATGACATGATGAGAGGAAGGCCCACGTCGGTTAAATCCAAAGTGACTGAGAAGGACGGGGCTGTTCAAGCACCGTCGATCCGAGCGCTGTGATCCCAGCCATCGGAAAGTTGCTCGCTTGATTCCAGACCCCCCCCCCTCTTCTTAAAGGTAGAAAGGAAGGGGGGGTCCGGAATGGTATTCATCGTCGTTGATCCGGGCACGCTAATCTGGACCATTGAAGAGTTGCACCCACGATTCCGGACCCCCCCCTCCTCTTAAAGGTAGAAAGGACGGGGGGGGGGGTCCGGAATTTCATATGTGCTGTTGATTTGGGCGCATGGATGTGCACCATCTAGATCCGTTCGTTGTTTACCACGAGCACCTTTATATTGAAAACTTAGGACAACTGGGTTTTAACCCATTCTTTTGCATTCTATCCCCCTTACAAGAAATATTGCTAACATCTGGCTCCATGGGGGATAGAGTCATCCCTGTGATGCTCTAAGAACTCTTTTGTAGATTCAGTGCCTTTGTTGTTGGGCTATGGAGTCATTTATTAGTCCAAAAAACAAAAACAAAAACAATATGTACAAAACAAAACAAAAAGAGCCAACTGTGGCTCACAGAAAATATTTTTTCAAGAAATGCCCATTCACTGGGCCATTAAAAACTTCTTTGCCTTCCAGATCTTGCAACCTATATGTGTTGTTTGCAAATACTTCAAGGATCTTGAAAGGCCCAAACCAAAGGGCATCAAATTTACTGTGTTTGCCCTTGTCCTGCCTGGGTGCGTCCCACTTGAGTACCAGGTCACTCTGTTTGAATTCTTTCTTCTTGCTCTTCCTGTCAAAAGCCTGCTTGATCTTCTGATGATGATTGTAGGCTCTGTTCATGACCTGTTCTCTTATCTTCTACACTTCCACCATCTGATGAATCCTTTTGAGTACATGATTAGGTTCTCCTTCAAGGTCCTGGAGGAAAGTTTCCACAGGTAAGGCGAGCTGAGTGGGGAAAACGGCCTCTATTCCTTAAACAAGTTGGAAAGGTGAGAGACCCATGGACTTCTTGGTTGTCACCCGATCAGCCCAGAGAGCAAATTTGAGCTTTGAGTCCCAGGCCTTCTGATTGTCTTCCAGTATCTTTTTGATAAGCTTGATCAGGATTTTATTGGAGGACTCTGCCAGTCTGTTTCCTTGAGGATAGTATGGAGTAGAGTGAACCAATGAGATCCCAAATTGTTCACAAAATTTGACCAGAGGCTCAGACCTGAAGGGGGAGGCATTGTCGGTGACAATCCTGCTTGGGCAGCCAAATCTGGCTATGATGTCTTCTAAGAGGCTAATGATTACTTTGTGAGAAGTGCTCCTGGTGGGGACAGCCTCTATCCACTTGGTGAAATAGTCAGTCGCAGTGAGGATCCATCTGTGTTGGCCACTTGAGGGAGGATGAATCTCTCCGATGAAATCCAATCCCCACTGCTGAAAGGGTGTCGAAACTACTATAGGCTTTAATGGCAGAGATTTGAGTTGTTGCTTACCTGAGAAATTCTGGCATTTAATGCAAGCCCTGACTTCCCTGTAGACATCAGTAAACAAGGTAGGCCAGTAATACCCAGCCCGGAGGATTTTATGGGCTGTGGTCTTCCAAAAATGATGACCTCCGCAGAGACTGCTATGAAAATCGTACATCACCTTCTGGGCTTGTAGCGGGTCCAGACATCTTAATATTATCCCTAGAGGGTCTCTCCAGTACAGGGTTTGGTCAATGAGACAATACCTGACCAATTTGAGCTTCAAATCTCTGGTCCTGCTCTTTCCTAACCCCTCAGGGGGCTTTAATTCTTGCAGAAAATACAAGGTATATTTGTACCAGGGACATGATGCTAGAGGTATGATGATCTGAGAATTTTGGCTGGATGACTCAGCTTGCTCATTCATGAAGTTAATCCCCAAAGTCTTGCAATTGGATTCAGTCAGCAACTTGGCCAAACCCTACCTCTTTATCAACTTGGTGGGCTTAATCTCTAGGTCAAATTCCAGGATCTTGGCGATCCATTTACCCCTTCTCCCGTCTATGTCAGGCTTTATGAGGATGTCCTTCACAGAGGTTGAAGGGACATATGCAGTGATCTTTGAGTGAAAAACATAGATCCTTAAAGCTTTGAGAGATTTCACCAATGCGTAGGCCTACTTTTCCATGATCTCATACCTAAGTTCAGCATCTCTCAACGCCTTGCTAAAGAAGGCAATAGGCTGTTCTTGACCTTGATCATTTTTCTGCAGCAAAACTGCCGCTACTGTATCACAAGAAGCGAAAGAAAATATCAGGAAATCTTTGGAATAATCGAGACTGATTAGAACAGGTGCCTCGGTCAATGCTTTCTTTATTTGTGCAAAAGATTCCCTAGGTTCAGCAGTCCATATTATTTCATGACCTTTCCTGAGCATGGTTGTGATGTGTTTTACCAGCTCAGCAAAGTTCAAGACGAATCTCCTCAGAAAGTTAATCTTCCCCAAAAATGCCTGAACTTCCTTCTTAGACCTAGGAAGTGACAGGGCCTGAATTGATTCCACCCTGCTTGGGTCAATCCTCACTCCTTCTGCTGACACTATGTGACCTAACATCTTTCCCTCCTGCATAGTAAACAACGATTTCTTGGGATTTAAGGATAGGCCATACCTCTGACACTTCAGGAAAACCCTTTTTAAGTGGCAGCAGTGCTCCTTATCAGTCTTAGAGAAGACTGTGATGTCACCCAGATATATCACCACAAACTGGTCCTTCTCCCCGATGAAGGCTATGTCCATGGCCCGCTGAAATATTGATCCTGCATTCATCAGTCCGAAAGGCATTTTTTCATACATGAATGTGCCCCAAGGAGTGGTGAAGGCTGTTTTTTCTCTGTCCTCAGGCATGACTGATATCTAATTATATCAAGAGAAACCATCAATCATGGATATCATGGATGCACCAGTGACTCTCTGTAATATATGTTCCATGTTGGGCAAGGGGTAATTGTCCTTTCTGGAACTTCTATTCAGGTTCCTGAAATCAACGCAGAGTCTGATTTCCCCACTTTTCTTTCTCACCGGGACCAAATTGGCTACCCATTTAGAATATCTCAAGGGGACAATGATCTGGGCATCCAACAACTTATTTACCTCTTTCTCCATGACAGGTAGCAACATGGGGTTTATCTGGCTCATCTTCTGCTTGAATGGTTTAGCCTCTTCTTTTAGTGGGATTTTGTGCTCGATGACTGATGTGTCATACGTTTTGAGGTCTTCGTAGGTCCATGCAAACACATCAGCAAATTCCCTCAGCAACTTAGTATATCCGACTCTCTACTCCTCAGTCAAATTCCTTGACATCTTGACCAATTTAGGCTCCTCAGGTGTGCCTATGTTTCATTCAGCTGTGTCATCATTATCACCTGAAACTTTACCCCTCACTGCCACATCATTCCCATCGAACAATCTTTCTAATGGTACTAGTCATTTCGGAATGTCATTGCTCGGTAGATGAATGATCTGGTGATCAGCAATTTTATTCACAAATTTCCCAGGGTGATGGTCATCTTCCTCATCAAGATTCTCATCTATGTGCATTGTGGAAAAGTCACCAATGGACTGGAGAAATTTCTCAATTTCTTGATCATCTTCAAACCCCTTCCAGTGTTTCACATTGTCTGGTATAGAAGGTCTGTATTTTATTTCAATATCAAACCCGACAGTGGGCAGTGTGGGAACTTCGAGCACACTAGCTATGAAAGCTAAAAAGTTGGCTAGAGTATTTTCTTCCCTTGGAACGAAAGAGATGTTAAAATCCAGGAAGAAATTATCAACCAGGTCCCATACCTCATTCCTGTAATTCCTGAGCCGAGGATTCTTAGCTTGATAAACGTTTTTGACCTGCTGGACAATCAGTTCTGCATCCCCAAACACGACTATCTCCCTTATTTCCATCTGTTGCGCAGCCCTTAATCCCAGAACCAGAGCTTCATACTCTGCCACATTGTTGGTGACTTCGAATTCCAGCCTGTATGACAGAGAGATGGTCTCTTGACAAGGGGACACGAATACTATCCCGACACCATCACCCATACTGGAGGAAGCTCCATCAAAGAACATCTTCCAAACAGAGGTGATTGGAGGGGGTGTCTCCTGATTAAGAATGGGTTTCTTTCTGATCTGTAAAGGAGCCTCAGGGGTGTGGGTGAGTTGTAGTAAACTGGAGCCTAAATCAGTGTCCAAGGCATAGATGGGATGATTGGTAGGGTTGGCTTCATCACTAATTATGTAGGCCAGTTGGGCTTCTCTGTACAGTCTCCTATGTTCCCCTCCAAACACTGGAATGGTGGCATATGTGAGATCCATCTGCAAGGTTCCCCCTAGCCTCTTTATCCAATATCTTGACAACAACATGCCAAACTTGGGGGGAACATYARCTAGCACAATATCCATGACCATACTTTTCATGGGCAGCTGAAACAGGGAAACTACTAGGTCCTTTATGACTCCCAAACACTGAACCCTCCTGGAGTCGAAAGAATAGAGGTCATGATAGGCTCGGGTGACTTCCAATCCTAATTCCTCCATGACAGTTTTGGGCATGAGGTTGTGGGAGGCCCCTGAGTCCATAAGGCAATTATGCAGCACTTTGTCATGTATGTTCAGGGATGTGTAGAAGGGAGGGGATGAATCATCTATGTCTTCTACCATGGGACCTAAGACAACTGCAGGCCTTTCATCTTGGAGGTTTATGGAGTCTGTGAGAGGGTATGAGGCTTCAGACTTTAACAGCTCAAAGAAGCGCTTTTTGAATTCCCCATGTTTAATTAACTCAGTGAGTGGCACAGGGATTCTGATCTTTTGAATCTCATGTTCGAAATTGAAAGAAGACATAGGCTTTGGGATTTCTCTAATTTCAGGGACATGATTATGGACAATGGGAGAGAAAGGTTGAGCCCTCTTACCTCTTTCTGCTACTTCATTAGAAGGGTTCTCTGTTCTATTGGATGGCTCAGGAATGTCGGGTGTTTCTACCCTTTTGTCAAACCTCGGGTTGTACCTGCCTCGACCTCCACTTGCTTTATCTCCCTTGCTCAATTCATTTAGCTGACCATCCACGAGCGATTCTTCATAAGCAGTCTGAGTGAGATGAGGGAAAGGAGGAGCATCTTCTAAGTAGTGGATTTTAGGCTTAGGCTCGTATGTTTCCCCTTCTTCTTCATCAACCACAAAATTGTTCTGGAAGGGAGCCTAAATTCTTTGGTCGTCTCTATCTCTTCCCTTCTCTCCGTGCATAGTCAGGGGAGCAATATTATTTGGCCTTTTGAAACCCCCTTTATTTTCGGTGTTCTAAGGGCCCTTATACATTTTCTTCCTTTCCACCTTTAATCTCTCCACCTCTTCTTTAAGGAGGTTCATAAGTCAGGTCAGCTCATTTACTTGAGTGTGGGGCAGTGATGGGCCAGAAGTTGAGGCTTCCGACTTTTCCTTTCTTTTGTCTGTGTCGGCCTGGTTTCTTAGTCTGTCAGCTGCCAATATGTTGGATTCCACTTCTATAGCTGCATATTGCATCCGAGCTAAAGAGGTGGCTCTTCTTTCTCTTAACACGAGACAGAAATCAGGGTCAAATGCGCCAACATAGGAAATTTGAGCAGAGGCCTCTGAGGGTTTAATCTCTGCAGGAATATTTTTGTACATCTTATTAAATATTTTGGAGAAGTTTGAGACAGACTCTCCTTCCATCTTCTTCAGAGACCCAAACTCTGTCATGTAATACATATAGTCCTTCCTGTCTCCCCACTGTCTCAGGAAAACACTATCTAGAGCCTCAATTCTAGCAACAGATCTGGGGGCTAGTCCTCTAAACCATTTCCTGACCTCACCCTCTAAGATCTGGACAAAGACTCTCATCCAGACATCTTCATTTTCAATGTTTAGGTTGTCTGCATAACTGTAAAAAGAAGCCAAGTGCTCTTCAACAGTTATGTCTCCCTCCCCACTGAACTTGGGCATGTACTTCAAGTAGTCTCCAGCAGGGAGAGGATTCATAGGATGTGTTAGGACTAAAGGAGCATATCTCGCAGAAACTATGGCATCCATTCTATTCAGAGGGGGATCAGCACAAACCATAGGGATATTGGGTAGAGGAGAACTCGGAGGAGAAGGAGTACTGACGGGAGATGTCGGAACAGAGGTTCTTGGAGACAACGGAGAAAACAAAGAGAGAGCCAAGGGACCTGAGTGTGCAGATGCTTCTCTCTAGACCAGGGGAAGAAAACTCAGCAGGAACACTCCCGAAATTCAGAAAATGGGAAACCTCAGAAGGAGGACGACTAGGAAGCTGAGAATAAGAAAATGGAGTTCTCACAGAAGGGGAAGGCGCATTACCTGTTTCTGCGATGGAAACTTATTTCGCAGAGCTCTTTCCCTTTCTGCGCACTGCTTCTGAGTCAACCTCTGGTGTAGCTAAAGGAAAGTGTGGATTAGACCTCATATGTCTACCTCTCGAAGTCATAGTTGATAGTGCAGGTTCTCCTCAGCGGATTCGTCACAATGGAGTCGCCAGGTGCACAGTAGCAATCTTCAAGTTTTGATATCTGATGCACCTTCAGAATCAATTGATCTTTGTCATTCAAATACGGGGAAAATATTCAACTTCGTCCCCGGCAACGGCGCCAGAAATGTTGGCGTCAGAAGTCACTCCTGGATTGCTTGCAGGAGCAGAGCCTGACACCCATCAGTTTAATGTCACGATTTTGTTTATAAGGGATGATCAAATGGAGGTAAAGACTCGAGGAGATATCTCTCTAACTCATGGACTGGGTCTGATACATAAGAAACAAAGGAGGTCTTGATCTAACTTCAGCCAGAGGGTTGATAAAAGGGTGAATAGGTGGAAGACTTGGTGAGAAGGGTGAACAAATGGCTTTGGGCAGCAATCTTACGGTTATTCACAGAAGAAAGACTATGAGTGCAAGATCAGCTCGGTTCAAAGTCTCAAGAAACTGAGGAGGGCTTGACTGGATCTTCCAATTCCAAGTCACTCAGCACTGGGAAAAACACAAGGACTAGCCAGAAACATCATAACTGCTACAGTGATCCTATCCAACATCATCCTATAACAACTATAGCTCGACTGGATCCTCCAATTTTGAGCGATTCTTACACAGTATAACAAAGATGTAAAAGAAACTGGCATTCATCAGGCAATAAGTCTCAAGAGTTCATACATAACCAACGTATCAGTGCTTCATTAAAGATTTACAACCAGGAGCTCAACTCAACCATCGATAGATACAAAAATGGCCAAAACGCCTTCATATACTCAGAACATTAACAGCAGCAAAATCAAGACACTGCATTGAAAGTTTTGTGTCTGCATGGCTTTCTGATAGTCAACCTATGAAAGATCGTGCAACTTATGTCAGACGCAATCTGACTCTTTGACAGTTCCAACGGCGAATCAACGTGCCTTAAATTCATGGTTGTGCTCTCCCATTATGGTGGAGGTGATATCTAACCACCACCAACCACTTCAATAACTGCTTCATCGGGATTGAGGATGGCCCGGCCAACTCAGCACCTTTGGGACGTGGAGGACCTCACATGCCACCACCTGGAATAACTGACTGGCTCAAAGGATATGAGTGGAGGCCAACACGGAAGGTGGGGTACGGGGATGGAGTGATGGGGATGAAACTGTGAGGACGCGAAAGAGGTGGTGAGGCGTGAGAAGGGTTACAGGGGAGACACATGGAGAAATACGATAAGTTGAGGAGGCAGGAGGGAAGATGAGAGATAACGAACTCGCCTTTTGGTGAGGAGCCGATGTGGAAAGGAGCGGGACACATGGCGAACGACAAGTGGATGATGAGGAGGGAGGACCTCGTGGAACAAAGAGGGGAGGTTGAGGGATGACACACGGCAGTAGGAGAAAGGTGGAAAGGGGGATGACATGATGAGAGGAAGGCCCACACTGGTTAAATCCAGAGTGACTGAGAAGGATGGGGCTGTTCAAGCGTCGTTGATCCGGGTGCTATGATCCCGGCCATCGAAAAGTTGCTCGCTTGATTCCGGACCCCCCCCCCCCTCTGCTTAAAGGTAGAAAGGAAGGGGGGGTCTGGAATGGTCTTCATCGTCGTTGATCCGAGCGCGCTAATCTGGACCGTTGAAGAGTTGTGCCCGCGATTCCGGACCCCCTCCCCCTCCGCTTAAAGGTAGAAAGGCGGGGGGGGGTCTGGAATTTCATATGTGTCGTTGATTTGGGCGTGTGGATGCATGCCATCTAGATCCGTTCGTTGTTTACCACGGGCACCTTTATATTGAAAACTTAGGACAAGTGGGTTTTAACCCATTCTTTTGCATTCTAGCCCCCTTACAAGAAATATCGTTAATGCATCATCATTGTGTTGCAGATCTTTCCACTTTCTCTTGTTCATCATCGTTGTGCTAATCTTTCCATCAATGAAAAATAAATACTCAACCTTCTGTCTGTAAATATTCCAACAATCTCTCCCTTTGGAATTGATGGGAACTGCACTATTCTACCTGGACATCCAACCAAACCCTGTAGCATCCTGAGGAACTACATGGAACTGCACTATTCTGCCAAGACATCCAACCAGACCCTGTAACATCCTTACCACACTACACTATTCTACCTAGAAATCCAACTAGACCCTATAGCATCCTTACCACACTACACTTTCTCCCCCTTTTACATCAATGTCAAAGAAGAAACACGCTCCCCTTGAGCTGTTGCAGTAGATATCGAAGGTATCAGAAATACGATAGGCACATACTGCCCCTGTCAACTATGAACAGAAGAACTAGAGATATATTCACAAGAAATATAATAGATATTCATTAAGTACTCCCCCTAACAAGGTGAACAGATTAGACAAAAGAAGATATAACCCCCAACTTTTGACGAAGATATTCAAAAGGTGTCACTGCTAACGGTTTAGTAAAGATGTCAGCTATCTGTTCTATGGAAGGAATATAATTCAGCTGAACAACTCTGTTTGTAACCTGCTCTCTGAGAAAATGATATTTGATTGGGATATGCTTAGTCTTGGAATGAAGAACAAGATTCTTGGAGACCCTAATGGCACTGGTTTTATCATAGTGAATTGGAATCGGATTAGTATAATTTACCTTCAAAATGCAAGAGTTTGAATCATCCATAAGATATGAGTACAAAAAGTAGCATCAACAATGTACTCTGCCTTTGTAGTTGATAAGGAAATAGATCCATGCTTCTTACTAATTCATGATACTAACGAGTCACCTAGGAAGAATGCACCTCCACTGGTGCTCTTTCTCTCATCCACACAATTTGCAAAATTAGCATCTGAATAAGTAGTTAGCTAAATATTCTGATTTCTAGGATACCACAGACCATAATTCATTGTGCCCTTTAAGTATTTGAATATCCTTTTTACAACTACTAAATGAATTTGTTTAGGGACAAACTGATAATGGCCTACCATTCCAACAACTTGCATTATATCAGGACAAGATGCTATGATGAACAGAAGACTGCCTATCATTGATCGATATGTCCTTTGATCAACATCAGGTGAAATATCATCTTTACTGAGCTTGCACCCGACCACCATAGGTGTACTAATAGGGGAAGAATCTTCCATTTGGAACTTCTTCAACATCTCTTTGAAATATTTTTCTTGAGTGATAACAATTCCTACAGAACTCTGATTTACTTGTAAAACAAGAAAGTATGACAGTTCGCCTATCATGGACATCTCAAACTCTATTTTCATAGAGTTAGCAAACCACTGGACAAAGGAATCATTAGTACAACAAAAAATAATGTCATCTACATAAACCAAAACAACTAGTAAATAATCACCTTCAGACTTAATGTAGAGATTCTTGTCAACAGTACCTTTCTTGAACCCTTTGTCTTGTAAAAAGTTGTCTTGTTGATAATACCAAGCTCGTGGTGCTTGTTTTAGTCCATATAAATCCATCTTCACCTTGTAGACATACTTATGATTATCTTTCAGTGAGAATCCTTTAGGTTGCTCCATATATACTTATTCCTCTAGATTTCCATTAATAAATGTTGACTTAACATCCATCTGATACACTTTAAAGTTCTTATGACATGAATATGCAAGAAACATTCTAATGGATTCTAGTCTTGCCACTGGTGCAAAGGTTTCATCAAAATCCTGACCTTCAACTTGTGCATACCCTTTACAAACTAATCTAGCTTTATTCCTAACAACTTGTCCTTTTCAATTCATTTTATTCTTGAACACCCATTTGGAGCCTATTACATTCTTATCTTCAGGTCTAGGAACAAGCTCCCAAGTATTTTTCTTCTCAATCTGATCAAGCTCTTCATTCATAGCTCTAATCCAATCATCATGCTTGTTGGCTTCATAAAAAATTTTAGGTTAAATCATGGATAGAAAAAAAATCTGAGATTGTTATGAGTCTTTAATCAGTCTCCTTCTTCTCTAAACTCCTTTATTTATATCTCCAATTATTTGATTTTCAGGATGATCCTTTCTAACAATTCTGAGAGGTGGTTTTATTTCTTTTTTTTGGTTTGTGTTAGCCTGAGTATTCGTATCTTCATCTGATTCAGATTCTTCTCTTTTTGATCCTTGGACCCGTCCATCTTCATATTCAACTATATCTTATGTTCTTGGTTCAACACTGCTTATATTTCATACGAGGATTTCTTCATCAACTTTATGTCGATACAATCAACCAATTTATGTAGCCTCTTATTGTAGCATCTATATCCTTTACTGTTTGTAGCATAACCTAAGAAGATACCTTCATCAACTCTACCATCATATTTGCCAATATTTTCATCATTATTCTTAATACAACATTTACTCCCAAAGACTTTCAAATGCTTGATTGAAGCAGGTCTTCCAAACCATAGTTCAAAAGGATTCTTGTCATTGTGTGGCATGAGATGAGATTTGTTAAGAATGTGAACAATTGTATGAATCGCTTCCACCCAATATGTATGAGGTATATTCCTTTCATTCATCATTGATCTTTCCATTTGTTGTACTAATCTATTATGCCTCTCAACAACTCCATTTTGCTGTGGAGTCCTTGGAATTGTGTACTCTCTTTTGATACCATGTTTATCACAAAACTCTTTGAAGTTCCATGAGATAAAATCTCCTCCTCTATCAAACCATACTACCTTCAATATTTTTCCTGTTTGAATCTCAGTTAGAGCCTTAAACGCTTTGAATTTTTCAAATGCTTTAGATTTTTCCTTCAAAAAGGCAACCCATGTTAGTCTAGAATAATCATCAATAATCAACATAAAGTAGTTTTCGTTTCCTGTACCTTCTTTCCTTGATGGTCCACATAAATCCATATGTATTAACTGGAGTGGTTTTTCTGTTGAAGGAAATTTTTTATATTTGAATTGTGTTTGACTAAGCTTTCCTATTTGGCAAGGTTTACAAACAGAATCATATGGCTTTGATATCTTTGGAAGATCTTTTACTGCTCCATTGTTACTAAGCTTGATTATATGATCAAAATTTATATGTCCAAGTCTCCTATGACATAGCCAACTTTCATCATACTTGCTTAAGTGGAATTCTTCTTTTTCTTCTTTTAACACATAGACATTGTTTTTTGTTCTTATCCCTTTTGCAACCAACTGTCCTGAATTCATAGACTTTATTTTACAATCTTTAGAAGTAAAAACAACTTCACATCCTCGGTCATAGACTTGAATGACACTAAGCAGATTATGTTTCATACCATCTACAAATACATCTTGAGATTTTTTTTTTCCATTACTCAGACTTACCATTCCTTTACCTTTTATTTTTCCTGGTTCATCATTTCCAAAAGTTACATTTTCTTATTTGTTTTCACTTAGAGTTAGAAACTTATTTTTTTCTCTCGTCATATGTTTGGAACATCCACTGTCAATATACTAGGGATTCTTTTGTCTTTGGGATAATAACACTAGTCCACACTTTCCATCCTCTTTCTTCTTCCAAACCTTGAAATTGTTAGCAGTGGGATTCAAATCTGGCTCATAATTCCTTAAGCAAAAATTTGCAGCTTTATGTCCATAATTAAGGTAGATGTAACATTCTGGTTCACTAAATAGTAGATCATAGAGATTGTTATGCTCATAACTATTGTTATGCTCAACCCATGTCCTTTTCCCATCCATCACATGATTTATAGTCTATGGTTGTTTGTTTCTTGGTTGTCTTGATATTTGTTGTGGAAGATAGTTATTCCTTGAGTATCTTGATTGCTCATATCTAAATCTTAAAGAACAAGTTATAGCTTTGTGACCAAAGTTAGAATAGAAAAAAAAATATCCATAGAAAAATCCTTTGTACCTGGAAAAATTTTGTCTTCTTTGAGCAGGTCAATTTATTTCATACTGATAATTTCTCTGATCTACAGATTTGGTTCTGGTACTTTTTATTTCATTCCTTCTTAGTGGATGATTTTCTTTCTTTGTTTCTGCAGAGTGACTGTTGTCAATGGTTGAGGATTTGACAAACTTGATGGGTTTTGTATTACTTGGATGATCACTACTTGATCCTTCTTCATAACCCAAGCCATCTTTCAACTTTGGATTCCTTTGTTGATTTAGAATGGAGGTTAATCCTTCCGATGCTTTAATACTTGACAGATTTTGGTGATACAATGTCTTAAGCTTCTCCATCTATTTTCTAGTTTTTACTATCTCTTCTTCTAAGGCTTCACATCTTGTTTTCTTTTCTGATAACTATTGTTTCAGAATGTCCTCTATTTTCTTTGCCTCTTCTAACTCCACTTTTAGTAAGTCAAAGTCTTCATCAATTTTTTTACCATTCATTTTAAACTGCATCAACAACTGTTTTTGTTTTCTCTTCTTACATCTGAGTCTGTCAATTTCTTCCAAAGCACTGATTAATTCACCTTCCATATCCACCACAGCTTCTTCATCATCCATGTCACCTCCTGTGTGTTTATCATCAATATCTCCCATAGCCATAAGCATAGAATCATTCACTTTGTCCTCACAGGATGAATCACTATCTATGTCTTCTGAGGAGTCATCATTGTTTGCACACAAACTTTTGTTTTTACTATATTTCTTAAATTTGTATTTCTTTTCATCATCAGAGTTCTGGTCCTTTTGGTCTTTTTCCTTGTGAGGACACTTAGATGAAAAATGACCTATTTTATCATAGTTAAAGAATTTGAAAGGCAGATTGCCTTGGTATTTGCCTGATCCTTTCTTTAACCTTCTCACATATTTTGCCTCAATATCATCTAGTTCTGAATCAATATTCTTGTCTGCTTTAAAAGATGCTTCTCTAGTAATGGATTTATCTTTGCTAATTCTCATTTCATATGTAGTTAGAGTTCCTAGGATTTGATCAATGGATAGAGTTTTAATATCATTTAGTTCTTCTATTGCAGAGACTTTTGGATTAAATTTATCAAGCAGAGATCTTAAAATCTTCTGAACTAAAAATGATTCTTCAATCTTCTCACCAAGACCCTTCATGGCATTCACAAGTTCTTCAACTCTTAAAAAATACTTGCTAAYTGTTTCATCTTCATTCATCTTTAGTTGTTCAAATTTCAATCTATATGTTTGAAGTTTGGCATCTTTTACTTTCTCATTTCCTTCATAACTGCTAATAAGTTTATCCCACATTGCTTTGGTAGTTTCAAGATGCATCACCTTTACAAACTCAGCTTCAACAAGTCCATTCAAGATAACATTCATTCCCTTAGCATTAAATCTAAACTATAACTTATCATCCTTGGAAGCTAGCACAACAGGCTTTGTATATTCAGTCTCTACTACATCCCAAATGTCAGCATCTAAGGCCATTAAGAATGTTCTCATTCTAACCTTCCAGAAGGAAAAATTTGTTCCATCAAATAGAGGAGGCTTAGTGGTTGAAGTCCCTTCATGACTTATCATGTTTAAGCTTACAGATCTACCTTTAAATAAAAGGAACCTGCTCTCACACCATTTTTTGAAATTACTAAGACAACTGAGAGGGGGGGTGAATCAATTGTTACTGAGCTTAAATGATATATGACTTATTCAAAATAATTTTTAATCTCTTCCAAGTGACCATCAATATTATACAAGATATGAACATCATAAATAAAGAACATCATTCACACATAAGATATACACAGAGAAATATTTTCACGAGGAAACCCATAAAGGGAGAAAACCTCTTCTTCTTCGAATGATAGGCAGTCTTTTAAGTTCTGTACATCATCTATCTTTGAGCACCAACTCAAAGTGAGGCTACTACCTCTATTTTTCAGGCTCCAACATGCTGAGAGCACCAACCCTCTGATTTCTCTAGCACCCACTAGAAGGAAGCACCAACTCCCTGAGTGTTCCAGCACCAACTTGATGGAAGCACCTGCATCCACTTATACAAGCACCAACTTGCATACATAAAACGTTTTGTTTTCCCTAGCACCACCCTGCCACCCTGTTTTCTAGACAAAACTAGATGAAAGCTACAACTTCCAGTATTCAAGCACCAACTTGAATAATAGAGGACTATAGTCCTCCCTCGAACCACCCTACCTCCTTGATTATAAATAAATGATTGAAAAAGAAACAATACAGATATATCAATTCTTACCACTTCTTTTATATTTTGCAATTCTTCTCTGCTTCACTATTCTTCTGCTTTGTTCATACTTGTCTTGACTTGTTGTACCTTTCTATCTCTTGTTTCTCTGTTCTTATCATGCTCTTTGGTATGTGTTCATTCTTCTCTCTTCACCTTTTATGTTATGTTCATATTTTGATTCTCATCTCTGAGTTTGATCTCACATTATGCATACTGTAATTCTCCTTTCTCCCAGTTCAACTTATTTTTCAGTATGAACATCCAACCTCACATGGTCACTCCATCTACAATTTATACTCTCCCACTAACTCAGTTACATCTCAAATATCCAAGGAAAATGCCTCATCAACTAGATCATCAAACGTCCAAGAACGATGATTCAGTTCAGTTAACTGAATTATAACTGAGCAACTAACCGTGAGATGAAACAATAGCCCTTTGATCATTTTCCCAATTCACCGGCACCATTGGATTACATCCACAGGGTCTCACGTTTATTCCATGTGCCCATTGGCTATGACCACAGGCTAATCAGAAAGTGATTTCGCATTTCACATTTTGGATATATTGTGGTGAGGCTTCTCGACTTTCCATGTCGCAATCTCTGAAAATAGGGATTAGCAATTAGTACCTTCCCTTTTCGTGACCACCGGAAATCACCATCGGCTACACCAATAGGAGCTATGAAATTTTGGGTTTCAAAACTCTTGTGATGATATGTCTTGACTCACCATGTTGCAATCTCCAAAATGGATATTAGTTTCACTAGCTCCTTCCTCCAACTCTCGACAATGTGACCACTCGCTAATCAAACGAGTGCTTTGTGATTCATGACTTCGGGACTCCTGTGATGAGGCGTCTCAACTCTCCATGTCGCAATATCTGAAATGGAGCTTAGTTGGACTAGCTCCTTCCTCCAACTCTCGATGATGTGACCACAAGCTATGACCACTCGCTAATTGGATGAGTGCTTCATGATTCGTCACTTCAGGACTCCTATGTTGAGGAATCTCGACTCTCCCAAGTCACGATCTCTGAAATGGAGCTTTTGTCGTGTGTTGATCTTTTGCCACATGTCCTCTGGCTTCAATGGCTAGGATCGTTTCATGACTTCATGTATCGTGAGTTTCCACACCACGCTCCTTTGACTCATCCAATGTGCAAGTCAGCGAAATTTCAATCGCTCACCACGTGTCCTCCTTGATGATGGATGATCCCCCTACCTTCGGGACTTTGTAAGCCCTCTTCATCTTGCACTTAAAGGTTGTGCTCGTTCTTCTTGATCCAATGACAGTCGGTTCTCTCACTCATATTTGATGCCTGAGATCTATTCTCCTCTTCTGCAGGCTCCTCCTAAATGAGTTCAAATCTGATGACCATCAGGAATTCTGAATGGGTGATCTAACGATCATTGTTCCTCTTCATTATTGAGCTTATGTTTTTTATCTTTCCATGCCATCATTGCTGCACTGCAGATCTTTCCAATTTCTCTTGTTTTTCATCGTCGTGTTGATATTTCCATCAATGACAAACAAATACTCTGCCTTTTGTCTATAAATATGCCAATAATATTTTTCACGATAGTACGATAGCTATTAGACCCAAAACCCACGGGTGATCGGTAAACGCATCACCGGCAGAGTTAATGGATCCACAGGAGGCTATTAGACCATGTCACAAGTCCCAAAGGAGGTGCTAACCACCAAGTCAACAATATCCCCCTCAGCACCAACTGAGGTACTCGACACCAATCAAGCATACTCAAACCTGTAACATTTCTCTCTGATACCATTTTCGCGGTAGTACGGCAGCCGTTAGACCAAAACCCACGAGTGATTGGTAAACTCATCACTGCCAAATTCAATGGATCCACGAGAGGCTGTTAGACCATGTCGCGAGTCCCGAAGGAGGTGCTGACCACCAAGTCAATAGGAAGAATATGCAGATGGTTACTACTATTCCAGGAGTATGAATTTGAAATTATGGTCAAGCCAGGAAGAATGAATAAAGGACCTGATCACTTATCTAGTTTGGAACATGGAGAGGAACCTACTAGTCTGGAGGATACACTACCAAATGCATAGTTGTTAGCCATCAGGAAAGTCAACGATCACTTTGCCGAGATAGTTCAACTCCTGTCCACAGGAATGGCACCTCGCGAGTACACGATCATTCAGAAGGAACAGTTGTTAGTCCATGTTGATGACTTTCAACTTATAGAAGGACAGTTATATAAGATGGGACCAGATGAGATCTTGAGGAGATGCTTTATGGAGGTAGAAAGACCATTGATTCTGGAAGAAGCACATGAAGGCATCACAGGAGGACACTACGTAGGAAAAGAAACAACGCAGAAGATTCTCAGAGCTGGCCTTTGGTGGCCTACTTTACACAAGGATGCTAAGGAATACTACAGAGCCTGTGATGTATGTTAGAGAGTAGGAAAACCTTCTAGGAGGGATGAGATGCCTTTGGAACTACAATTAACACTACAAGTATTTGAGAAATGGGCCATTTATTTTGTGGGACCTATTAACCCACTAGGAAGGTGCACAGGAGTGAGATACATTATTACTGTGACAAAGTATTTGACTAGATGGGTAGAAGCAAGATAAGTTAAGGATTGTAGTACAACTACAGCTGCGCAGTCCATTTTTTGAGGATATCATAACAAGGTTTGGATGCCCGAAGATTCTCATGAGTGATCAAGGAACACACTTCATCCACAAAACTATTGAAGCCTTGACTCAGGAATTCAAAGTTCACCATCAGAAGAGCACTCCATACCACCCACGGGTGAATGGTACAGTCAAAGCTTTCAATAGTATCTTGGAGATAGTAATGACTAATATCTGTAGTTTCAACATATATGATTGGGATTTAAGAATTCCAAAAGTATTATGGGCCTACAGAACTACCTGCAAGAAGTTAACAACGCAGACCCCATTTAAGTTAGTCTATGGATTAGAAGCAGTAGTACCTATGGAATACTTGGTTCCTAGTTTAAGAATCACATCATTCATAGGTATGAATGACATCAGTGATTTTCAAGACAGACTTGCACAGTTATTGGAACTAGAAGAAGATAGGTTTATTGTAGGATTTCATCAGCAAGTACAAAAAGAAAGAGAAAAGGCTTACCATGATAGACATATCAAGAGGAAGGCATTCAAGCAAGGAGACTTGGTATTTTTATATGACAGCAAGTACATGAAACATCTAGGGAAGTTCAGGACACATTGGCTTGGGCCATTTGAGGTTTCCTATGTCACATAAGGAGGAGTTGCATAGTTGAAGACCCTTAGTGGAGAATGGAAGGAAGGATTAGTGAATGGGAGTCGATTGAAATTATACTATGACAACCAACTGCCTCGCAACTCTTAGTAGAATCAAAGGAAGAAGGGTCTAGGTACCAAGTGTAGTTGAAACTGGGTACCAGACACAAAAAACACAGTCTACACCTGACAGGGAGGGATAGAGTAGAAAGCACAGGATACTTTGCGTAGTCTGCAAACAAAGTAAAATAGAAGGTTCAGTCTTGTAGTAAATCAGGACGATTCACATGTGAGTGTTGGGGGCATGTTGGCCCTTGGTTATTTAAGGAAGTGAAGATTAAGGAATAAAGGAAAACTATGAACTGTGCAGAAGGCACATAAACCAAAGAAGGGTCAAAGTGATAAAAGAAGTAGAAAAGAAGGAGAAAATAAAGGAAAAGCTAGCCATTCGAAGAGAAGATCAAGGAAGATAAAGTAGTAAAGAATATGGATCGTGGACAACTCAGCAAGAGGAAGAAGACATCAACGAGTTATTTGGAGCACCTTTCAGAAAATAAGGAAAGACAGGCTAGCAAATCCCTGAAAATGCGGGTCAAGTGGACCTAGGGTTTTGGATTTAGGGTTTTGGATCTAGGGGTTTTGACACCTAGACATTTTCCATGTAATGTATACATAAAGGTCTAGGAGATTCAAGAGGGTTGCTCAATATTTGGTTCATGGATACTATAGTTTTGGTTTTTCATTGTTGAGTTTTGTTGTTGAGAACAATATGAAGTCTGTATTATAAGATCTTCAGCTAGGTGCAAAGATCAACCCTGCAGTTGGGTGCATAGGGAGGGAAGGGAGAAAGAGAGAGAGATATGCAAGCTAAGTGCACAGATAGAACTGTATGTTTTCATATAATATGTCAAGAAACACAGCTCTGTGGACATAGCCCTAGGGAGAGGGTGAACCACATATATATTGTTGTTCTGTGTGATTGATGTTGTGATATTTGCCATCTGTTATACTGTTATTTCATTGTTGTGTTAGATCAAAGATACAACCTATGAAGTAGTCTTAAGTGGGATAAAGAATAACTAGATTGTTGAGAGTTGTTTTCCTAGATCAACTTTGCATTTCCTCTGGTTGTAGACACTTGTGTCCTGCAACCCCCTATTTCTACTTTGAGTGAGACTGCATCTACTCCGCAGGTGTTACTGAAAGGGACAATAGTTAGGGCTTGTTGGTGCACTATAATATTTGAACCCTGGGTCTACCCTTGTGCCAACACTACACCACTCTATCCAGCTCCAAAGACTAAGGAAAGTGTTCAAACCTTCCTCATCATTGCATCTTTGTCAAGGAGATCCTCGACAATGTATAAGTGCTACAATTTGAACCTACTGGTGCATTCATACTTTGACTTCCTTCCACAATTCGGTCCATCTATGCAATGATATCAAACCAATGCAAGGTCACCCCTCAACTTGTTTCACTATGAAGTCACCCCAAATCAAATTCATCCACAACAACTTGACTCCATTGTCCAACTAATGGCACAATTATCCAATCTTCCCCAAGAATTGCACATCCAAACAACCTTTGCTTCACTACTTCATCACTCGACCATGTTTCTTCATATTCTTCTCTATTCCTTAGAATGGTTGGGCTTCACCCTCATCCATTCTTTCCAAAGCAAGATAAATGCACAAGTCCAAGTAATATCTTCTTGTTGCAATCTTCCTATATGCACAATCCTCCAAATGAAGGCAAGTCCTCAACTCGCCCTCTTTCATCAAGTCACCTCGACACAACTCAACATATGGAATGATTGTGGCCAACATACCTACACCCCTCAAACATCCCAACAAACTATCCAAAGCTCTCCAAGTATAAGGAGTCACCTTGAATAACTTCCATGCCTTAGGTACATTCAAACCAATACTCTTCCCACTCCAATGAATGACCCCCTTTGAATCTCTTATTCGTCACAAAATCATTGTTGGAATCATTTCATTCTTATGCATGTCCTTCTTAACATTGGGGATTTTACACCTAGGGTTCATCCAAAGTTGACCAACCAAAACCCCAAAGCATCAACATATCAATATTCAAACAAGGCCAAAGAAGGTCTCACCTGAGATGAAATGAGGATCATAGAGACCATTTTGTATTGCGACAAGGATGAAGGAATAAATACACAGGGATCCATCTAGGATAGAATTCATTCAATCCATTAACAACACCTTAGTATTATCAATATTTCAAACAATAAACACATATCCAAGTATGATCCAAATTTAGGATCCAAACGAACTGATTAATAGACTGAATACAATAAACACAGAGATATGAAGAATAACACAAATATCTAGTGAACAATGTCTTCTATTCAATAATGAAATAGGTTGAAGTTGTAAAACTACAGAACTGAAACACTTGCTTGAATCGTGGTATCTATCTCTGAGAAGAGATGTGGCTACTACGTGCATTCGTCTAAGAAACATGAATTATAGTGAGGCTCTAGAGGCCTTTTTTATATTACTCATGAATTCCAAAACCCTATACATCCAAAAACCTAACCCTAGGAGGTGAAATGTCAAAAGTCACGTGGGCCCCTATCGGTAAGTTGGTACCTCAACTTCCTGAGGTCATAACGTTTGCATACAACCTTTGTTTTAAGCGCATGATAGCTCGTTGGAAAGGTATTTTAGAGAAATACACAATATTCCATCAAACTCTGACTTTGTCTATAATTTGACTATCGTGAGACAAAAAAACATTTTTTAGGCATATGGAATGGCCTTGGAAGTACAACAAGATGTGTTGACATGAAAACATACAAAATAAACCAGTTGGATTAGGTGAGAGGTCACTAATATCCACCTGGAAGATGTGTATGGCTTAAGATAGCCTCATAAGTGTAGAACCCACAATTACAAAGAAGTACAGAAGAACATGTTGAACTAAAAATGGACAAGAGGAGCCAGCTGGAATAGGTCGGTGGCCACCAATAGCCAACTGGATCAATCCTCCCCCATTAGGAAGCAATAGTCTCCATTGCGTTGAGTTCCCCCATCAGGTGATGAAACTTTTGTTGGACATGGCCCTGGGTGAGACACTTGCCTTGGTGGAGGATTTTCCCTACCTTGACAACCCGATAAATCTAGATCCTTTTCTAGCGAATGCCCTTGACCTGTGTGTCCACTATCTTATCAGTGGATGCATGTTCCATGCAGTTAGGGTTGAGCTCTATGGGTATCAGTTGTTCTTTGATATCTGAGGTGTCTAATAATGATGGAAAATATGGTCTAAGGATGTAATATCCCTAGGCCAAACCCAATTGTAAATATAAATACAAATGTACCTAAGCTGGTGAGTTGTTTGATATCATTTTTTTATGCACCTTCCATGGTATAGTGTGCACATGTACTGCGCAGTAAAATGATGAAGTGTTCACATTCTTGGATACTACATGCAACAACTTAAGTGCACGCTATTTTGAGGCTAGGGAGTCTTTGTGTATATGTTGTGTTTTATAGGCTGGTGACCCAGTTTGTGATGATTAGGCCAGAGAGCCTAGATGTTAAAGGACAGTGGGCCTATTTTTGTATATGTCTCATCATTAATATAAAATGCATCATTGTTCATAGACCGACCATGATAAAAGAGTACGGGGGACTAAACTCCACTAGTTAGGGAAAGGGGGGGCTAAAAGTTAAGGAAAAGGGGCTAAGCTAGGGACCTTAAGCCAAAAATGAATATTATATTAATATTTCTTAAAGTATAAAGTATGGATAATTATTTTATCCTAAGTTCTAAGGATGGGGACACGTGGACCAAAGTAGCTCCCAACATGACAAGTGTCAAGTTGGGAACATGCATACATATGGTTTGGACTTAGTTCATTTTCCAGGATTCCTTCCATCATGCAATCATTCAGTCATCATTCTATTTTCATTCGCACACTCATTCAGTTATCCTCTGTACCTTCATATCACTGTACATGAACCTATATCCATAACCATACTTGTTTGTGTACCTGGTTAGCTTGTGAGTTGAACTGAAGAAGTGGGTTTTCAGGCTAATGGGATATTAATGAGGCAGGTTGTCAAGCCTGTGAGAAATCTGTCTTTGTGAGAGAATTGTTGGGAAATGATTTTCAAAGGTGTTAAACTATAGCTACAGGGCTCTGAGACTTCCTTTCTAACCTTTTGTTGAAGCCCAAAAAGGAAGTGGGGAAGTCAAAGGATTGTTGAGCAGAGAAGGGGCACACTTCCTGGGGTGGGATAGGCATGTGGGGAATGAGGGACTGTAGTCTGTTAGTTTGAGTTGGCACCTGTCACTGAGTCTTTCCTGTTTTCTGAGATAGTCAACATGGTTAGGAATCCCTTTACCTGCATGGAGTTTAGTCTCAGCTCGGGGGTGACCCACTACTAATAGTGATGAGCAGTTTTGTGTAAGGATGGGAGGTTCGTGGAAGGTCTACATGCAGATGGTGATATTCTTACCAAGATAAGTGTCAATTGTGTGATAAATTACATGATGCATTATTATTTACATGTGTATTTTTATGGGTTTATGTTAAGTGTGGTCTATAACTATGTTTATATTTATGGGTATTTCCTGTATATGCTTCATGTATATGTTTACTATTATTCAGTGTGAATCTGTTCATTTAAAGAATGTATTTGTTTATTTATGTTTTATATATAAAGTTCCGCAGGAGTTTCATTTGTATATGTTTTAATTACATGTAGTTCGGAAATTTTATGTGGCATAGCTCAGTTGGATGTTGGGTATGTTACAGTATGTTGAGCAGAGAATAAAATCATTTTCTAGAGTAGCATGGCCCGACCTGGGTGGCCGGGGATGTTACAATATGGTATCATTGCTTCAGTTTTCAACACTCCGCCTGGATGGATTGAGCAATTTGAGTTGAAGAAAAATTTCATGGGAAATTTATTTTGAGGTGGACAAATTTTGAGTTGCAGAGCGTCTATGGAAAAAGTAACAACAATTGTGTGGAATTGGGAAAAATCCCCAATTTATGTTGTTAAATTCATGGGAAAATTGAGAAATTTGGCCATGTGGTTAGATATTCTTGATTTAATATTTTTTCTAGCAAATTCAGACCTGGAGTGTGTGCGATCATACCAGCGTTAATGCATCGGATCCCATCAGAACTCTGCAGTTAAGCGCGCTTGGGCTAGAGTAGTAATGGGATGGGTGACCTCCTAGGAAGTCCTAGTGTTGCACCCTTCCCAAAACTTTTTTTTTTTATTTTCTTTTCTACCCGCACAGGTGTAGATGGATTGGCAAGTGTCGTGTAAATGGAAGGAAATTTGTAAAATGAAGTCTCATGTTCGATTCTCATCCGGATTTACTTGTGTGCCATTCTTGCGGGTTGGGTGGTTGCACCTGGGGTTATAGTGGTAGCCGATGGGGATCGGCCCTGTGTCACGCAAGTACGAGAACTTCCAGTTGCCGATTCCCCCAATACAAAAAAAAAAAAAAAACCTGGAATTGGTCGAATTTGAAGTTACAGTGAAGCCATGATAGTTGGAGTGAGATTAATAATTAAAATTCTCAATTCATGACTTGAGTTTGGGAAAAATTCATTCCAGAAATGTCAAACCGCAAAAATTTGTTGTTGCATAGGTTTAACTAATGTTATCGGGGTGAAATTGAACAAATTTCATAGTTGTGAAATGTCTATGGTAGAAATTGGGAAAAAAGTTAAGCAAAAGCCCCAATTTCTGTAGTGGAATTCACGATGACTTGATGTGCATAAAAATGAATGTGCACAGGTGGGCACACTAAAAATTCATGACGTGCAGTAAAAATCTTGTGATATGTAAAAATTGGGCACTGCACGGAAACATATTGGCGTGCGGGGGCGCGTGCTAAATTTTGGCGTAGCGCGGAAAAATGTTGGTGTGCAGGTGCACGCACTAAATTTTGGTGTCGCGCGGAAAATTTTTGTTGTGCAGGTGCACGCACTAAATTTTGGCACCATGCAGAAAAATGTTGGTGTGCGGGTCCGCACGCTAAATTTTGTCGCCACGTGGAAAACTATTAGTGTGCGGGTGCACGCGCTAAAATTTAGCACCGAGCAGAAAAATGTTGTTGTGCGGGTGCACGTGCTAAATTTAGCATTGCGTGGTGTGCATACGTATAATAAGATGCGTGCAGTGTGCACACACATAATAATGGTGCACTTTGTTGGCAAATTCGGTGAACTGGCAGCGTAAGCTTGTCATTGATGGCAAGTACAACATTGAAGATGACAGGCAAACAGAAGACAAGTTCAGAGAGGTGAATGATAGAAAGCAGTGAGTGCACGCAATGAGAACCGTTAGATTTGGTGCAGAGTCACCGACAGCCGTCAGATCAGAGGAAGTTACACGGAGGATAAGTTCCCATGAACAAGAGGAGAGGCTTCATCGGAGAATCGGGAATCGGAGATTCACGACTCTCGTGAACAATGACAACGAAAACCCCGAAATCGCGATATGTGATTTCGCGATGTAATCACAGCCGTTGGATAAGAAGGAATCTGGACCGTAGTTTACAGCCCTTGTCGGAGAGAGGATCTAAGCCGTTAGATCTGTATAAGCTGCGAGAGAGATAAGCCATCAGAGAATCGGGGATCGGGACTTTGAAATGTCCATTTCACTCGACAACGAAAACCCCGAAATTGCGATATGCGATTTCACGATTTGATCGTAGCCGTTAAAGAAAGCATGAGATATGGACCATTGATTTTCTTCATCAAAGTTTCAGGGATCGGGATTTCAATATGAAAAGAACACAATGCAACGAAAACCCCGATTTCGCAATATGCGAAATCGTGATTGAATTTGAACCGTCAGAATCAACATGTGATCTAGACCATTGATCCAACTCACGAAAGAAAACCACGTCAGCTAGGGACATGTGGCACAACCAGGGAATGACAGGTGTCAGGAAGATTCAACACTTCAGGCACATGTAAGTCACGAATGAGAGTGACACGTGGCAGGATCTAACACGTGTCAAACCACATGTGACGTCAGCAGAGGCATCGGTGATCGGGACTTTGAAATGACAAAGTCACTCGATATCGAAAGTCTTGAAATCCCAAAGGGATCGGGACTGTCCATTTGAGGGACAGGTTTCAAATATCAAGGCGTCGTCGGCATTTTATTCATCGGGAAATCGGGGATCCCGTTGAAAAGAGTTTTGTGCAAGTCAGAATCGCGATCCGTGAAACCCCGATGAGTGGGGGCCAGATGTCAGCATAGAATCGAAGGAGGACGGTGGCGTAGTGGAGGCCAACTGTCAGAGATAAGTATGTGATCACGGAGTGACGGTCACGTTGACCGGGAGCTAAGCTCAAGAGGGCTAGCGTATGAAAGGAGCCATCGGGAATCAGAGAATCGCGAGTCCGGAGGACATGTGAATTTTGACATCGCAAATGCCGAAATCGCGATGAGTGAAATCCCGATTAGATCTGGACCGTTGGATCAAGTATTGATCGGAGGGCTGTTGTTCTTCCTCACACATTAATGCTTCAGTTATGAATCTGTTAAGAGAAACAGACTGATGATGACAAATCGGTTAGCGTTTCAGTTTCCAAGATAGATGTCCTTGTATTACCTATTGGAAGGGGAAGTGGAATCGTCAAGGAAGCTTGTATAAAAGAATATGAGAGAGACTGAATGGTGTTGGTCATTCTGAAAGAAGGAAAAATGTGTAAACAGTAAGAAATAAAAAATGAGCAGAGGCATAGAAAGAGATGAAGAAAATGCATAGAGAGAGACGAAATGCATAGTAGAAGCAGAGTAGAATGACAGACAGAATAGAAGCAGAGAAAAATGACAGAAGAATGTGATGCAGAGATGACCTGTTGAGGAAGAAGAATTGCAGAACAATTTGTTGAAGATCAGATTTACAGAACAGAGTAAAAATGGTAAGAGGTGATGTATCTGCATAAGTTGTCTGTGTATTCATTATTTAATATTCTAGGGAGGTTGGGAGGTGCTCGGGAGGACTGTTGTCCTCAGAGGTTCAAGTGGAAGCTTGAACACAGGAAGTTGTAGCTTCCATCTAGTTGTAGCTAGAGAAACTAGGGTGGCAGGGTGGTGCTAGGGAGAACAAGTGTTCTCTGTTATACAGGTTGGAGCCTGTGTAACTGGAAGTTGGTGATTCCATCCAGTTGGTGCTGGAACATTCAGGGAGTTGGTGCTTCCATCCAGTTGGTGCTGGAATATTCAGGGAGTTGGTGCTTCCTTCTAGTGGGTGCTAGAGAAACTAGAGAGTTGGAGCTCTCAAACAAGTTGCAGCTTGTAAAATAGAGGTAGCAGCCTCAAATTGAGTTGGTGCTCAATTGTAAATGATGTACAGAACAGAAAAAGACTGCCTATCATTTCGAAGAAGAAGAGGTTTTCTCCCTTTATGGCTTTCCTCGTGAAAATATGTCTCTGTGTGTATCTTATGTGTGACTGATGATCTTTACTTTTACTTTCCATATGTTGTATATTGTTGATGACACATGAAGAAAGATTAATAATGTTTAAAAGGTATAAAATTGTTTAAGCTCACATACAACTGATTCACCCCCCCCTCTCAGTTGTTTTAGTATTTCCAACAATTGGTATCAGAGCGGGTTCCTTTTATTTAAAGGTAGATCTGTAAGCTTAAACATGACAAGTCATGAAGGGACTT